>JAECUM010020066.1:0-106365 GCA_016617855.1 Megalonaias nervosa
TGCTCCAAAACTCAACCTGAATTTGTCTAAAGTACACTATCCTTGGCAGCTATTAAAATAGGGAAAATGAATTTTGCCAGACTAGACAATACCAGCTTCTGAAAGTGCAATGAATGAATTACCAAATATATACAATGTAAAAAAAGTTATCAGCTCTTTTTTTTAACAATTTACCTCTGAAGTTCGGGAAATGAAAATGACCAATTGGAGCTAGCACTTTTTTGAAAGGTTCACATCTGGAGTAAGGCCAAGCTGTATACTCTATAACCCATATTACATCCATCAATCATACACCAAAATAAAGGGATTTAAAGGTTCTTTGAACAATACCTAAGATATACAAAGTCTTTTTTAAAATAGCCAGTATAACTAGTGAGGAAACCAGGGGAAATTCTTTTTCTTTAAAATTCTAACTCTATGCTAAATACGAAACTGTAGAGTGCCACCATGATGGTCTCAAGGATCTGCTGTAACTGAGATTGGGCAATAACTCTGTCAAATCGGACCTGAAATGACAAAACATTTAAAAAGCACATCTACAAATAAGTCACAAACTAAAATGACATCTATTTATATGCAAGGGTCACAGAGCTTTGGTGGTCACAAGAAATGTAAATGGACATCACAGTGACAGACAGAAAAAGGAGATCAATTAAGGATCCTGCATCATTGGGGAATAACTAAATTCTTTTTTCCCCCAATGTTGGTAGACTACTTGTTATCTGTTAAAAGCTACATCAACAATCATTAAGCTTCAACATAAAAGTAAAGAAGAGAACAAAATGACATTTGAGTTTCTATTTAGATAAAAAAAATGTTAAAGAAAATAATGCAAGTTTTTCAGGAACTGGAAAGATATTCTCAGCAACAACTTTTTATACTTTCTCAATTGTAATGGCTAAAGCATCAATTTAAACTGAAAGCTATTTGTGACCTTTGTCTGCATGAAAACATTTGAGCTAGAACAAAGTGGAATGCATGAGCTGCAATCAATTGCGTTTTTCAAGTCTTGTACATTTACGAATGGAACTTTCCAAAAGGAATGGTACTCACAGTAATGAAAATTAACTGTCTTCAGTCCAGCATAAAGTGTGTTTATAAGTGGAATGTGACTTAAAAATTTGAATCTAGCATTTGAGACTGAAGAAAGCCAGAATGAATATCATATCCATGTACTGTTGTTACAATGTTTTGTAAGTTTTCCCCAAAACTGAACATGAATAAATCTAAACATTGTTTTACTAAGTACATTACCAGGACATTTCAACAGACTTTTTAAAGCAGGACATATCTGCTGGGTGTAGTAAATCTTCTGCCTCAAGTCCATCAGCTACCAGAATAAGCAACTATACCATGACTTACTGCACACTGCTTCAAAATATAACTACATGTAGTAAAATACAATACATATCAAACATGTGACAATGTTGCTTAGAGACCTTGTAACATATAAAACAACATCTGGGAGAAGTAGTGATAACAAGATTTTCAAGGTAGCCATTGTGAGGTCCATATTGGAGGACAGACTGGCACCATTTTCATTTATGACCAACAAGGGATCATATAAGTACTTTAATGACAACATCATGCTGATGTGACCATTCATTCTGGACAGGTAGTGACAAGATTTTCAAGCTGGTCACTGTGGTGGCCATATTGGATATCAGAGTGGCACCAATTTCATTTAGGACCACCTAGATATCATAAGAAGTCTTCTGGTGAAAACCCTCATCTCAGTATGACATTTTGCTCAGTAGGAGTAATAGTAACAGTATGTTCAAGAGGGCTGTTGTAGCAGGGATATAGGAACTCTGATTGGCAACATTAATTCAGGACCCCATTTTGATGCAGAAGACTTTAAGTGAAAAGCAAATTTTTAAGCAAATTATGTTTCTGTGAGAATACTTACCCAATCACTTTACATTATGAATATTAACCTGCTATCTAGCTAATCCAGCCCTACTACAAGAAGAAAATAGTCTTTTCCTGTGTATGTCCAACAAAGGGCAGTAACTCTTGCCCATTACCTCTCATTGACACCACCAGATGTTGCTTGTTTATAGCTGACGGAGATACTAATGAGGATGCTCGATATGGTGAAGTAGTTGGAAGGGGTGTTAAATAATGTGTTTGGGCAAGTATTCTCAAAGAAACATAATTTACTTAAAAATTTGCTTTCTCCTTCAAATATGTTCCCCAATTACATTATGTTAGGAGAATAAGGAATAGGAGGAGAAGATGCTGAGCATCCATCCTCTCCCATAGGTATCCTTCTAGGGAAGAATAGCTGGATTCCACATGTGAATGATAATCCATTCTCCTAATTACATATGTAACACAGCCTGGGGTCACTTGATCCGTGACCCATATCTACGGTTAAGAAGATGAAGACTGAAATCTTACCAGCAAAATTTCACTGGCAAATCCAGCAAAGGTAACAAGCTGTGTTGATTGATACAGAATGGTCTGGTGGCCATCTGTGCTGCTGCCACAAGACCTACTGGAATCAAGGTTTGCCTCTGTGACACTAAATCTATGAGATGAAGACTCGAGAAGGTTGAGTCTGCATGCCATCCAACAGCTTCTATTATATTTCAGATCAAAACATTGTGTTCAAACGTGAGGCTCTCAGAGATGGTTTGAAGCTTCTCAGCATAATCACTGTGAGGCAACCGTGATCTGAGTATGCTGAACGTACAACCCACTTAAGCTACGAAGCAAGGGCATGAGGGGTGATATTCTGTGTTCTGGCTCACACAGGAAGGATGAGGCATTTGCGCATGTACGATTTGTCTCTGTGCATTCCAATTAGTACTTGAGAGCATGAACAGGATCTTGTATGGCCGCTGTTTTCAACCTGTCTACGGAAGACAGCGAGCAAGTTATGACTCTTTGGTTACCCATGGACGGTAATTGATTCTGGGCTACAAAGTTTGATTGTGTCAAAAGAACCACCAACCCTCCAATCTGAACTGAAAAGAGTTAGGGTCGACAAAAAGGGCATGCAGCTCACTTCCCCTGCATGCAGAAGCTAAGCTATCAGGAAACATGACTTGTATGATAGTGACTTTAGCAAAGTGTGGGCTAGAGGTTTGAATGGATTCAAACTGAGCCATATTAAAACCCAGGATTGGTTCCATTTGGAAACAAGAATGAGAGATTTTCATCAGTTGAGACCAAAAAGTGCAAAAAGATCTGACAGGCCAATATCATGCCCAAAATCATGATGCCGGAATGTGTCCAATATCATGGGGCTGTAGCCTTTGATAGCGACTGGGGCCAACTGTTTCTCCTCAAAGAGCCTCAGAAAAAATTTGGCTAGTTCAAGAACTGAGGCACACAGAGGGACAATGTTGTTGGTATGGCGCCAGTCCCTGAAAACATGCCCTTTCCCTCATCAGCCTTCAGAGTGGAGAGACCTTCTTGCTTTCGAGATTCTCTCCACAACTGAAAGTTTAAATTGTTTGTCTCGCAAGGTTGTCCTGATAATGGACGGACCACCAGTGACCATGGTTGCTGGAGAAGATTTGGGTTGGCCGGAATCTTCCTAGACAGATCTATCACTAGAACAAGCAGATCCAAGACCCGGAACTTGTCCCATCTGAGACAGGCAATCAGAATCATATTGCCATTCTGAACCTGTAACTTCTGGATTATTTTCGGTATCAGCACCGTGGGTGGGGAGGCAAATGCCCACAACCCCTCCCAAATGACTGACAGTGCATCCATGGTCAAAGTATTTGGGTCTGGAACTGGAGAGACAAAGGTAGTTAACTTTTGATTCCACCTCGTCGCAAAGAGGTTGATCATTGGATGCCCCCAAAGTGCACAAATCCAAGTGAAGACCAACTGATGGAGAGACAATTCCCTATGAAGGACATGACTTCTCCTGGATAGTGTTGGCCAAGACACTGAGTCTGCTAGGAATGTGTCTGATTTGTTTGTTGATATGGAGATTGTTGCACCAATATAGAAATTGCCAAAACAGAACACATAGGTCAGGTGATTTGGCGCCTCCCTGTTTAAGGAGATAGGTCACCACCACAGAGCTGTCGGACCTGATGAGGACCATTTTGCCTGAGAGTCAATCTTTTCACAAGTGAAAGGCATTGATGACAGCTTTCATTTCTTGGATGCTGATGTTTAGAAGAGATTCCCCTAGCTCACACATGCCACTGATGGTAGTGAAGGCCGGCAACAGTTGGGCACCCCAACCAAGCACACTGGTGTTGGTACATACCATTATTTCCGCTTGGAGCTCCTACAGCGGGATTCCTATGGACAGCCAAACTAGACTGCACCACAGATGCAGGAATGACTGAATCTCAGTTGTGATCATGACATTTTGGTCTTGGGGACTTGATAATGGGTGCCGCTGTGCTTGCAATGTCAGCATAAAAAAGATGGTTTAGCAGGATCAAGTCTGCTACCGCATTACATAAACCAAAGAGATGCAAAGAAAACCTCTCTCGCTGAAATCCAAGACCTGTTGGAAACAGACTCCACAAGTGTGATGATTCTGATTATGCAAACACAAGGAAGTTGCACCAGATTCCAGTTGGTTAAAATTTCCATATCCAGATGGACACAATTCTGGGATGGACAGAGGACTGACTAGAAAGTTTGGATGATCTAAAAGAGAGAGATCATTCCTGCCTTGGGGAAGAATAGAACTTACCACATGTTTATGGAGGATGCCATCCTGGTACACTGCCATTGTTGTAGATGACGTTGATTGGAACAGGGTGACAATGTAATCCATAAGCTTGGTAAAAGCCCAAGGGCTGATGTTGAAGCAAAAGGGAGAACTTTGAACTTATAAACTGTGTTGTGTTAAGTAAAAGAGAGAAAAATGTTCATGACATGGAGCGGATAGGGATGTGAAAATATGCGTCGGTCACAGAGACTGATGGCATACTTGTCCCACTGAAAGGAGAGGCAGATTTAACTCACTGTCTCCATCTTGAATTTTTGAGGCACAATGAATTGGTTGAGGCAACTCGGATTGTGGCCTTTCCACAGGCTCCACCGCCTTTTATTTTTTTTATGAGCAACCAAATCTGCTGTTGTAGAAAGGCAGTCTTCTCCTGATCTGATGGTGCATCTGTGAAGGGGGGTGGGCTGTTGATAAACAAAACACGAAACCCCTCCAAATGACCTGGATCACGCATGATGCACGCACACACACACATGCATGCACACATTCTGAGGGAATTGGGAAATCCAGCGAGCTCAAAATTTGGTTTCTTACTGCCTCTGTATGATTGACTCATAGGGATCAATATTGGTGTACGTCACTGAGAAGATTCTGTCTTGAGGCCACTTAACATCCTTCACACTGGCAACGGCTGAGTGGTTCCAAACACCTGTGTGGGTTGAGCAGAAAGGTGGAGGAGCAATTGCTGAGTTGCCTGCCTCCGAACTTTCTCTTTTCTTCCTCCAAATGGTGACATGAACAGGGTCGTCCAGAAAGGGAGGGTATGACAAAATTCACGATGTAGTTAGGAAGAGTAGTGATAACAAACTTGTGCCTAGGGATGGGCAAAACAAACCCCAGATCATCCCACAAGCTCTTCTGGTCTATACCAGTATAGCTAAAAATAAACACAGAATCCATCAACATAAGTTTACAATGAATCCAAACAGACAAACGGGTTTTGGATCCTAATATATGAGAGTTAATGTTGATTATCTGTGCAATCCTAAATCTTTTATACATACTATATGGGTCAAAAAGTTGTGTTTTTACGTGGACAACAATTTCCAACAGTTTTATTGTGTTATATAGTATTAAAAAATAAACAAAAATGTATCCTGTGACTTTGACTTCTGATGCCTGGATCTATTATTCCCATGTGGTGAATGAGGTCTTATAGCTAAGAACAGACAACACTCTAATACCTGTTAACATACAAACACATCCAACCCCACCCCCTTGCTTAGCTCATACATTAACAATTTATTGCAAGGTTTTTCTGAACCTATAAAAAAGCAAGTGATCTTTCACAGCACAAAGGCAGTGACCATGTTGATTCTCATATCACAATTGCAGTGTCTTGAGAAATAAAGTAAAAAAAGTTAATACCAGACAGTAATCTACTAATCTACATGTATCACAACTTGAACTATGAACCAGTAACCACTGAATATTCAATGTCCCATATGACCACAGAATATCAGATGTCACATAGAGCTACAGAATATCAGATGTCACACAGGGCTACAGAATATCAGATGGCCCACAGGACAATAGAATATCACATGTCCCATAGGACTAAAGAATCTCATAAGTTCCAGTGAACTACAGAATCTATGTCCCAGAAGACTACAGAATATCAGATGTCTCATGGGACTAGAGAATCTCAGATGTCCCTGAGGATGACAGAATATCAGATGTCCCAGAGGACTACAGAATATCAGACATCCCAGAGGATGACAGAATATCAGATGTCCCATAGGATTACAGAATCTCAGATGTCCCATGGGACTACAGAATCTCAGATGTCCCAGAGGATGATAGAATATCAGATGTCCCAGAGGATGACAGAATATCAGATGTTCCAGAGAACTACTCACCAGTCTCACTGGTGTCTGACTACATAACAGCAGCTGCAATGAAATCATGTCAGAGCATTCAGGTCTGATGTCCATGCCACTTACTATTGTTACTGTATCATCTCTGCAAATTATATTCACAACATTTTTCATCTTATTTTCTTGAAAGCTCTTGAATGTTCTTAAAATCCATATTTCTTCATAACATCTTAAGAACAAAATGTGATATAATGTTACATGTTATGATCTGAAATAAGTGGGAGTATTTATGCCCTGGTTACAGGATTGTTTGCTGGAGACTTACACTGTTCAGCATATCTGTGAGTTACACGTGCCACCTGAAGCAGGTACCTCTCTAGGACATCTGTCAGGAGTTCCAGAGGAGTGGCATGTATAGAGTTCCAACCAAGCTGCTGACAAATCTGAGCAACTGCCACTCTCAGCAAACTCCAACTGTAATTTTGTGCCATCTAAAATGTATACACAAAATATATATGTATAGAATTCATAGCATATGACAGTTCTTTTAACTTAAGAGATGTGATTGCTTGTGCTAATTCATGTTGAGATTCATATTCATGTCTTATACAACTGTTGACAAGTTGAGAATCAATTTTTTAAGGGTACTGGTTCAGATGCTCTCATTGGTACTGAAACTACAGTGATCCAACTAAGAATATTTTTACAGACAATTTGGCATGAGCAGCATCTAATATGACATGATCACTTTATTCAACTGCTGTTGTACTTTTGGGAACAAAATGACATTCACTGCAACCAAAAGGACTTATTGGCATTCTCAATGATGAAATGTATCATGTTATTCTGTTTAAAAGTTGAAAACAAACAAAATCAAATTAATAATACATGTACCCAACATTTTAGTAATCTGGAAAGAGGCAATTTTTGGAGAGCCCTTGAAAAGCTAGAGGAGGGTAGGAATAGGTGGAGAGAGCACTAATGGAGGGCATTAGTGATGAGGGTGCACCTCTTTTTCTATCCAGCTAGAGCACCGAACCAGCTAGAGCTTGAAGGATTCTTAGTTAAAGTCCATGCCCAATTACATCATTGGGATTTGATTCAATAATTGTCAAATCTTACTGCTATACAATGCACACTAGTACAGACAAAATTTACTAACTGTACAAGAAGAAAATTAATTACTGTTATAATAAGTTTTCATTTACTAGTAACCCTTCCAAGATATAAGTGTCTGTACCATGTTTATAAATTATATTTATTTAGTTTAGAAGAATGAGAAAGTGTTTTCAATGATGACAAGAATATCCAACAGTAACAATTGTATCTTGAAATCTTTGTGCAACTATGGAACAATATACTCTATAAATATCTTACAAAAATTTGTTCTAACAATGGCAGACACATATATTTTAGTTATATATGTCTCTATATTTGTAGATTAGACACCTATGATCATTTATGTTTAAAATACATTTAGATGTATGTGTTCTTATCTTATTATGTTAATGCACATACAAATTTTGTTCACAAGGCACATCATGAATTAAGAGTCAATCTTTTAAATCAATCTCTTCTGCATAAATTATATACCTGTTGACACAATAGACAAAGATTTTAAAATTTAAGAATTTGCAAAACAATAACACCATTCTTAATAAATCAAATGTCATAAGAGATACAAACCTGAGTGAATATTGGTAGTTATTACTACATATCCATGTCTATTCTAGATTTACAACAAAAATAGTAGCAACCTTGGTATTTGACTTAATTAGGACTGTATTCACTGTCTTCAGATATCATTCACTGGCTAATTCAATATAATATAAGACTGTCTGAGGCAACATCTACTAGCATTTTGCATCAATCAAACACTGAGAATAAATCCTCAATACACTGCAAGAAAAACAAAAACAGTCTGTATTAGCAAATATGAACCATGTGCTAAATTGTAAACATATTGAAAACAATGTTCATGATTTTATTCCACTTAATACTGCATTGGACAAATAAAAGGCAAACTCCAAGAGCAGTTCAAAAATTGAGAACCCTTAGCAGATGATACTCAAAAGAAAATCACTAAGTTTTTTTCTCTCCAAAACTAAACTTCACTCCGCTAGTAACCTAATATTTTTCCTACAAGAAAGCATTGTATCTGTGTGGATCATAGGTTACCCTCTAGAAACCAAATTTTAAAGTAAATTGTGTTTCTCACAGAAAACTTACCCAATCACATTACGTAAGGAATATTAGCCTGCTACCTCGTGAATCCAGCTCAACTAAACAACAAAAATCATCTTTTCTTGTCTATCACATATAGACAAAAGGCAATAACTCTTGCACATTACCTCCCCTTGCCACTGCCAGGCATCACTAGTTTCTAAGTGAGCAAGATACTAACGAGGATGCACACATGGCTGGGTGGTTGTGAGGGTTTTTAAGTAATGTGATTAAATAAGTATTCTCTGAGAAACATAATTTACTTAAAAATTTGCTTTCTCCTTTAAATACATTCCTCAATAACATTATGTTAGGTGAATAAGTAATAGGATGAGGAGATGCTGAGCATCCGACCTCTACTTCAGGTATCTTTCTAGGGAATGATGGCTGGCTCCCAATGGGAATGATAAAATGTTCTCTGATTACAGAAGCAACACAGCCTGGGGTCACTTGACCTGTGACCCTTACATATGGTTAAGATGATGAATGCTGAAATCTTCTCACTTACAAAATTTCACCAGAAAATACAGCAAATCTAACAGATTGTGTTGATTGATCTAGTTGGGTCTGGTGGCCGTCAGTGCTGCCGCCATTGGACCAACCAGATGTAAGATTTTCCTTGTGATGCTAACTCTTTGAGAAAAAACTCAAAAAGGTTGACTCGGCATGCCAGCCAACAACTTCTATTACATCTTGAATCAAAATGTGTTTGAATGCATGGCTCACAGAGATGGCTTGAAGCTTCTGAGACATAATCTTCATGAGGTAACTTTGATCAGGTGAGCTGTCAGAGTACACTGAGTGTACAACCCACTTCTGCCATGAAGCAAAGGCTTGAGGGTGATATCCTGTGTTCCAGCTCTCACCAGAAGGAAGAGGCATTTTGTGCATGCCACAACTTATCTCTGTGCATTTCAAGTAGTGCTTGAGAAAGCAAAAAGAATCTAGCATGGCTGCTGTTCTTGACCTGGCTATAGAAGAGAGCAAGTGAGTGATGACTCTTTAATGCCTGATGGACAGTAACCTATTTTTGATGACAAAGCCTGGTTCAGGTTGTGTCAAGAGAATTACCGAACCCTCCAATCTGAACTACATGTGGAAGCTAAAGCTATCAGAAAACATGTCTTGTATGATAGTAACTTTAGTGAAGTGTAGGCTTGAGGCTCGAATTTAATCAAATCAAGCCATGTTAAAACCCTGGATTGGTTCCATTTGGAAATAGAGTGGGATTTTGGTCAATTTAGACCAAAATGGGCTAAAAGATACCATAGTTCTTTATTATGCCCAAAAACATATCTGCCATGATGCCAGAATGTATCCAATATCATAGAGTGGCAGCCTTTAACAGAGACTGGGGCCATTTGTTTCTCCTCAAAGAGCGAAAGACAAAAGTTGGCCGGTTGAGAAATGGACTCACTCAGAGGGATGATGTTATTGGTATGACATCAGTACCTGAAAATATGCTACTTTCCCTCATAAGCTTTCAGAGCTGAGGGCCATCATGCTCTCAAGATTCTCTCCATAACTGAATGTTTAATTTGTCCATCTTGCAAGGCCGTCCTGATAAGAGCCAAGCATGGAGAAGAGGACAGTCTGGGCAGGAATGGAACAACCATAACTGTGGTTGCTTGAGAAGATTCGGGTTGGCCGGAATCTTCCTGGGCAGATCTATCATTAGATCAAGTAGACTTGTCCCATCTAAGAAAGGCTATCAGAATCATCATGCAAATCTGATCCTGTAACTTCTGGATTATTTTGGTATCAGGATTGCAGGAGGGTAGGCAAATGCCCACAACCCTCCCAACTAATCGACAATGCATCAACAGCCCAAGCTTCTGAGTCTGGAACTGAAGACAGGAAGGTGGGTAACTTGTGAAACCACCTTTCTGCAAAAGGTCAATCATCGGACACCCCCAATGTGCACAAATCTGAGTGAAGACATATTGATGGAGAGACCATCCCATGTGAAGGACTTGACCTCTCCTGGATAGAGTGTCTGTCTAGACATTAAGTCTGCTGGGAATATCTCTGATTCATACACTGAAATGGAGATTGTAGCACCAACATAGAAACAGCCAAATCAGAACACACAGGTCTGGTGATTTGGTGCCTCCATGTTTAAGGAGATAGGTCACCACCACAGAATTGTCGAACCTAATGAAACCCATTTTGCCTGAGAGTCAATTTTTTCAGAAGTGAAAGAAGTTGATGACAATCTTCATTTCAAGGTTTGCTGACGTATAGAGGAAATTCCCCTGACACCTACATGCCACTGATGGTAGTGAAGTCCAGAAACAGGTGGGCAACCCAACAGTGTGCACTGATATTGGTACATACCATTATTTCCACTTGGGGCTTCTCCAGTAGGATTCCCATGGTCAGCCAACCTGGGTTGCGCCAATGACACAGGAATGACCAAATCTTAGGTGAGATCATGACTGTTTTATTAAGGGGCTTGCTAAGGGGCACCATTGGGCTAGCAATGTTATTTCTAAGGGGTGCATAAAAAGATCAAGTCGGCTGCGGCATTGAATAAACCAAGGAGTTAAAAAACTCTCTCACTGAAATCGAAGTCCTGTTGGAAATGGACTCGATGAGCTCAATGATCCTAATTACACAAACACAATAAAGTTGCACTAGATTCTGGTTGGTTAAAAATTCCATGCCCAGATGTGACAAAATTCTGGGACTGATGTGTGACTTTTTACTAGAAAGCCTAGATGAACTAAAAGTGAGAGGAGATCATTCCAGCCTTGGGGTAGGATAGAACTTACCATGTGCTTCTGGAGGATGTTGTCCAGGTACACTGCCATCATTGAAGAAGACATCAATCAGAACAGGATGACGATGCAATCTGTAATCTTGGTAACAGCCCAAGGGCTGATGTTGAGGCTCAACGGAAGAACTCTGGACTGATAAACTGTGTCACAGTAAGCTTAAAACGGAAAATGTTTCAAGACACAGGGGGTATAGGGGTGAGAAAATATGCATTAGTCAGATTGAGACAGGGCATAATGTCCTGTTGAACAAAGAGGCAGGTTGATCTTGCCATCTCTATGTTGAATTTTGTTGGTATAATTGATTGGTTGAGGTGACTCAAGTCAATGACGGGTCTCAACTTGCCGTTTGCCTTCCAAATAAGAAACAGCCTTGAATAAAACCCTGAGGACTGTGGTCTTTGCACAAGCTCCACTTGTTGATTTTTGATGAGCAACCATTATCTCCTTTTGCAGAATGGCAGTCTTCTCCTGATCTGATGGTGCATCCTTGAAGACACGAGAGGAAGGAGAGGGAAGGGGAGTTGTTGATGAACGAAACCCAAAGACCATCCAAAATGACCTAGATCACACACACACCTCCTTTCTGAGGGAAAAGGGAGATCCAGTGAGCTCAAACTTTGGTTTCTTACCGCCTCCATATGACTGCTTCCAAGGGATCAATATTGGTGCACATGTGACTGAGAAGATCCCATGTCTCAAAATCACTTAACATCCCTTCACAATGGCTCACTCAGTGGTTCCAAATGCCCATGTGGGTCAGGTGGCAAGGTGGAGGGGCAGTTCTTAAGCTGCCTGCCTGCGAACTTCATTATTCTTCCTCAAAAAGCAATGGTGACCCACACAGGGTCATCCGGAAAGAGAGGGTATGATGAGGTTTGAGCAACATGGGTCGCAGACATGTGATGTATTATATACAATGTAAATTGTCTGAAGCCATTAAAGTATTAGCCATGGTGTATGGTAAGCAGCCCTAGTCAATGACCCTAGCAATCCTGGCCGTCGCCTCCCAAGTATGGATATTACCGGGTGTCTCCATCAAGTCTGAAATGTGCCAATGAGGGCAAATCCAACAGTGAAGAAGGAGCAATGACATCCAGAACCAACTCTGACACAGTATGTAGAACATTTTGTCCGCTTTATAAAACAGACAAGCAGATATATGAATGGCTGCTATATTCTTGTCAAGTGCTGGGAGATTTATACTGAAGGTGTCTGTTGCCTCAAGTCTAGCCAATTAGGGAAGGAGCCAGTAGGACAGTGTCTCTTCCTCATTGTTGATATCTATCAATTCTTTAGCATTATAGTTCTGAGAGTGGTAGGGGGTGGAGGGCATTCTGATGTAGCAAATACCATATAAATGTCTTCGACGCCAGATTAAAAGCTAAACTTCAGCCCATTCCAAGGCTGGATCTCAGTATGATGTTAATGATGGTTGACTTGAAAGAGTTTTCTTGCACTCACTGTATGTCTAGGCCCAGACTGGGTCTAATTGCAGTGCTGGAGAAGGCATATCAGGTGGCATGAAAACTCAATTCCATCCATACGAAAACATCACAACCTCTCCCTTGTGGACAAACAGTGAATATATGGAAGTCCAGCAATGACAGCTTGTTCTCCCGGTGAATGGTCAACCTGGAAGCTGGCAGTACAGAAAACGGTCTGGCTATCACTGGTACTGGCCAATCCAAGGGCCTGGCTGGAGAGACTGTTTTCTCACTGAAATCTCCGTCATAGTAAGGGTATGTCACCGATGGTATGATTAGACAGAAGAATCTGTCACTAAGATCCCTGTATATCAAAGCTGGCTGGATCAATTCAACAAAAAAGCCCCCATGCTGGAACTGCTGTATGGCCGGTGATGGCTAGATGGTTGGCAACGAGGCAGTTGGATCCAATGGATCTGGTACAAACCCCAATGCTTCTGGATTTATAAGCCCAAAGACCATGCCTGGATATGCACGGGGACTTGCATAGACTGGGCTGCCTAAAATTGGGGAACAAGCTAGTTGGCTGGGTTGTCTTCTCAAATGGTCTCCTGTGATAAGTGGTATAATGAGATGGATCCAATGGATCTGGTATGAAACCCATGTGCACTGACTTACAGGCCCGAAGACCATGCTCAGACAAGCAGGGGGACTTGCACACACTGGACTGCCTAAAATTGGGGAACACTGCCCCAATTAGTTGGAAATGCAAGCGACAAACTAATTGGCCGTGTTGTCTTTTCAATAGGTCTCCCATGCTAGACGGTCAGTGATGGCCAGATGGCCAGTAATGGTGCGGTGGTATAAGGATATGAATCCGATATGAATCCCTATGTGCCATGACTTACAAAACCCGAAGGCCATGCTCTGACATGCAGGGGTATTTACGCCCATGATGCTGCCTAATATAGGGGAACAATTGCCAATGAGTTGATATCATCAACAACAAACTGTAGGTTGTGTTCCTCAACTTATTCCATCTTTCCTTCCCTTCAATGCCATGTGGACTATTGCTTTGAACATGCATTTCATGCATTTTTTAAACATTTCTCCTGAAACCAAAGAAAACAAAGCACAGATTAGCAAATCAGTATGTGACTAACAAGCTAATACTGTAGCCAAGACTTTCTCTGACCATGAATTACACATGCTGCATGTTAAAGATGATGTCTACATAGTATATACAAAACAAGAGTCATGGCAGAATTCCATGCTCTTTAGTTGCATTATAGCATTTAGAGGACATTCTGCTGAAATGACACAAGCAGAGAAAGCAAAGCATAAATGGGTAATTCATCATGTTTCTAATATATATATATATATATATATATATATATATATATATATATATATATATATATATTTTTAATGAGTAATAAAAAAAAGACGGTGTCACATTAGAAATGTATAGACTACACTTTGAACTTATGCATTCCTGTAATTAGTTGAGCTTTGTATTGAAACGACACACTGAGAAAAAACAAAACATAAATTTGCGATGCAGCATGAAAATAACTCACTCAAAACAACTCTCTTAAAAATGAAGCTAGCTAAAACTGTCAAAGTTGTGGTAACTCGTAATGACCATGCAGAAGTCAACAAGTGTGGATGACATGGTCTTAAAAGGACAAAGTCCATAAAGGTGACAAAATCACTCAAATTGGCAGAAATTTTAAAAGAGAATGTATACAACCTGCAGCAGAATGATTAATCCACATAATAAATCCAAAAGGAACATTGGATGAGTCAATTAGAACACAAAAAATGGCATAGATTTTCAAAGGATAAATTGTGTGATGTTATCCAGTACAGCAGTGAAGCTAAAAACTAGCGACACCCAGCAGTGGCAAGGGGAAGTAATAGACAAGAGTAATTGCCATTGTCTACATGAGATAGACAAGAAAAGACAATTTTCTTCCATTAGTAGGACTGGATTTGCAAGGTAGAAGGCAAATATTCCTAACATAACATGATTGGGGAATGCATTCAAGGAAGAAATTGAGATAGGCAGATATAAAAAAAAGATTTTAAGACAGAGAATTTGCCCATAATACTGTTGAGGATGAAGTACAGTTTCTTTTATCCTGATTAATATATGTGTCATCAGATCGTCTATCAACTAGGGGTGAGGCTTCAACATAAATGGGGTCTTCATAATAATGCCAGAGCCACCAATGAAGTGTACAAATGTAATTACAATATACATATATAATTGCCCTGAAGTCAAAAAAACTAACTGTCCTCTTTGAACCAAAACATGATACAATAAAACCTCTCTTGAGTGAATTCTGAAGTTAATGACCCCCTATCATTTACAACCACTGATATGCATTGATCAAATTTATTATATAAATGCAGTCACAAATGGCCAACTGCAAAATCGGTGACCATGAGTTTCAGGCAAATTAAGTGGTTCAACACTGTTATGAACAACCACATTGCAAAATCAGCCATAAACACCACTAATCAATATTTAATTCTTTTGTGACTATGACCACTTAAATGGATCTGCAGGCAAAATGCGGACTGTTCTAAACAACACTGCTATTAACAACATCACATGAAATTAGATAAACACACTGACCTTTTTAACTTAATTCTTTGTAAACATGATCACTTAGCAGGGCTAATTCTAAATAAAACAATGCTGAATCTGACTACCCGTTTTCTAAAACCTACAGATCACATCATATACTTATGACCTTAAACCAGTCTAAAGTACATGTCACCAACCAACACTGTAGAGCCAAATTCATGCAAATCCCCATTACTAACCATTCCTTCTTCAAAGGTTGCAAAGATATACAGAGTTAATTCAACAGTTTGTATTGTTTCTTTATTGAACACGAAAACTACACAATCCCAATTTTTTCACCTACTTCCATTTTCACCTGTCCAAAACTTCACCTGACCGCCTAAATTGAATGAGATGTGTGCATTTTAATTCATAGAAAAAAGTACAAAAATAATGTACAACAGATTTATCTCTTCAAAGGATTTAACTTTTTATTGTCATGGTATCTTATACATATTATTTCTTGCTCCAATATGGTAGCAACCATACTTCCATCAGCAAGAACGTAAATGAATTTAATGAACTTTAGACTTTCCAAACTTCTCTTGTGACTTAATCAAATGGTAAAGCAAAGTCTCTTGACACAAATCAGTTATTATAATTAGCACCAAGTTTACCACTGTTCTCCTGGAATGCATGCAGCTTTTCCATACCAGAAAATGGTTTTCCATATTGTGCTAGGGTGTAGGCCATATTAAAAAGAGGTGTCATTTTATTTCATTCTCATTTAATTTTAAAATAGCCTTTCCTTGTGGAGTGTTAGCAAATCCAACTACTGGGATTTTTGTGTACTGTGCTGTCTAATATCATGTATATACTGTGCAGTCTAATATCATGTATATACTCTACTAATATCATGTATATACTCTACTAATATCATGTATATACTGTGCAGTCTAATATCATGTATATACTGTGCAGTCTAATATCATGTATATACTGTGCTGTCTAACATCATGTATATACTCCACTGTCTAATATCATGTTATACTGTGCAGTCTAATATCATGTATATACTGTGCTGTCTAATATCATGTATATACTCTACTAATATCATGTATATACTCTACTAATATCATGTATATACTCTACTGTCTAATATCATGTATATACTCTACTGTCTAATATCATGTATATACTCTACTGTCTAATATCATGTATATACTGTGCAGTCTAATATCATGTATATACTCTACTGTCTAATATCATGTATATACTCTACTGTCTAATATCATGTATATACTCTACTGTCTAATATCATGTATATACTGTGCAGTCTAATATCATGTATATACTCTACTGTCTAATATCATGTATATACTGTGCTGTATAATAGCATGTATATACTGTGCTGTCTAATATCATGTATATACTGTGCTGTCTAATATCATGTATATACTGTACTGCAATGGCTTTATGAGGTTCAAAACTGTCATGAGATGTGATTCATTAAATCCTGAATTTGTCAGTTCCATTGACAAATAGACTGGTTGAATATCAACCCAAGCCACTTTAAGATATCGTTTGCAACAGCTGCAAAACATGTTTCCTTCAGCATCAAGGATATTTATCAACCCAATGTGACTAAGATTTCTTTGTCTCTTAGATGTGTTATATTATATAGTGTTTGCTGCCATAGAGTCTGGCTTGTGTTCTCTTTGAAGAAATAGTTACTTTAAGACTGAGTAGGCAGCCTTAATGAGTAAACTCATTTTATCCAAAATAAAAAAAGATCAGATCTTTGAATAACTACTTCTACAGAAGTGTTCATAATATAAATTTTGTTGTTTAAATGTAAATGCTCCTCAATTAACACAATCCTTCAAATGCAATATCGCATAGTGAAGTTGATCCTCTGTATAATCAATTACCAAAATTAGAGACTCATTACTGTCATTTAATCATTTTATAAAGGATATGGACACTGATGTTGGTAAAGCACCTTTCAATAATTTCATTGACTCGGTGGATTGAAATCAAAGGGTTATCCACTCATGCGTATATGGGTTCAGCATATACACAGTCATTTAAAACACTGTGAATTAATCATAACTGGATTTGAAGTGTTTGACTGGCCAATAATTTGGATGCTCAGACCAATATGCCGTCATTAGCAAAACTTGCACACATGGGTCAACTGTCAAGGGATGTGAATAATATATATAAAGTTATTAAATTATGAAAATTAGTGCTTGCACGACTCATATCGAAATAGGAAAAATGCACTTGTTCCAGTCTAGGACTTTGTAAGGTTTTACTTGTCATTAACTTTAAAAATGAAGAGTCTGTGAAATACGGTTATGGGTGTTTATCAGCCAAGTTATAGAAGTTCCTGGTCTGGGTGGCCAACTACTAGAAGGCTGATGGGCAAGAGGAAAACTAGTCAAATTAATGAGCCCCTAAACTTGTATTCATATTAAATGGTTGTTCTCCAACAATACCATTACAAGTATGGGAACCAAATTTACTGGACAACAACACAAAATAAAATTGATTATTTTTTATTTGCTGTGCATTAATTTTTAATGTGCACACTATGGGAAAGGAATATTTTATAAAATAAAGATAATGTGTTGCTAGTTAGCTAGAAATCAGCAGATGATGGTAAAAAAAAAATTGTGCCATAGTTTACAAGTCTGTCCAGTTAATTTTCTAAGCAAGATTATTGATATGACTGATAAGACTGTATTAATGCAGGAGGCATACATGTGACAGAACCAGGATCTCGAACCAGTATATTTATAAATTTTGATCAGTAGATTGGCCTCTGAACCAGTAGATATTTTATCAGCATAAATTTTATATTCTTGAAGGGGACTGAAAACAAAAAGTAAATTTTCTTGCCATAACATGTATTATCTTTATAGTTTAATAAAACAGCACGTTTTAAACATAAAATAGGATTTAGATTCTGATGTTACAATAATAATTAATTAATATGTGTCAGTAAATTGTCAAGAATTGAAAAAGGAAAGGTTGCTAATCATTTTCAGTTTCCTTTACAAGATTACTGTGTGGTAATCACTGATGACATTCACTTCAAGTTCCATTGACCTACAATTCAGTTGGCTGGAATGAGATGGAAGCTGGGAATGCCAAAATCAGATTAAGTTGAATTAATCTTCTTTAAGGAAACAAAAAATATACTAATACTGAATAAAGTATTTTGATAGCTTCATTTCATTCAAGATTCTTATCATCCTTTTATCCAATTTTAGCATTCCCACATTCCATCGCATTCCAGACAACTGAATTGTAGGTAAATGTTACTTGAAACACATTTTCTGCTTTTGTCTGAATTTATTAGAAATCAGAGTAAGTAACATCTTATTAAAGCAAAATGACTTTGGTTTGTAGAAAAAGGATGATATGGGCTGCCAAGTCTGTGAGATATTCCTGACAATTTGACTTCTTGTTCTGATGTTAGTCAGCCTCAGAAAACGTTACACAATGCCATTACTTAGGCAGTAATATGGTGACTTAAAAACACATTAATTAGGAGAGGCATCTTACATTGTTGGACTAGAAACATCAGCGTGAATACCCTGCTGCAGAAAATGTACATGATAGACATGCAAATAGCTGTTCTCATTTTAAGCACACAGCAGCCATGCAGGGATCGCGCTGGGCTTTGCCAGTGTCGCAAATTGTGATATTTTAAACTTTCTGGCAACAATATATACCATCTGGCCATCTTTTTGGCAGCAATATTTTTAGTTGTTAAAAACTGTATATATAGCCTTGGTTTTGGAGTTGAGAAATTCAAAGGCACCATGACAGGAAGCTGCAAGCTTGGATATAAAATTGCACTGGAATCTATTGTTACATAAACAAATCCTTTCTTCATATTGACAAACCACCCTACCATGCCACTGTTATATCATAATCCACTTATGCTGATGTCTGGCCTAGTACTCTCTGCTGTAATATAACCCAAACAGTCATGCTACCTGAATAGCTACAATCGACCACCTCTGAAATCAGGAATGGGAATAACTACAATCTACCAGACGATGGCAGTTTTTTCCTTTTTGAAAAATGTACCAGAAAAAATAGTTTTGCTGAAACTTCAAAGAAAACTGATTACCTTTGAAGCATTGATCATTCTGCATATAATATACTAAGCAAATGAAAAAAAAATACTGTCTCCATCAATGTTCTACAATTATTTGATTTTGCCACAGCAATAACAAATGGGCATTTGTCTGGTCCTTCAAAGAGAGCCTTTAGCGACACCATCAATAACACATGCACCTTCATCAAAGCAAGCCGAAGAACTTTGATCAAAGAAAGTCAGCAACAAACTTAAACAAAAGCATTGTTTCATTTTTTATAGTGATTGGAACATATTTACTGTGCCATGAAAGTTTCCTATTTGCAACAAAAAAAGTTAATGATTATGATTACTATCAATGGAGGTTTAAAACCCCAAATAAAGTTCCAATATTCTGAAACAATATATATCTGGCCATCGAGTTAAATGAAGGTGGGACATTTTGCAAGAATGTGAAACTTTTTAATTTGTTCACATTTTCATTTCCCTATGAACAGCCTCATTCCCTTGGCAGCCTCTGCATCATGGTAGTTGTCTGACTGACCAAAATTTAGACCAATTAAAGTACATGTACATGTAGCATATAAACAACAATACAGCCACGTGCCACTAGGATAATAAATATCAGAGTGAATTGTTTCGGGAAACTTGTTTGTTCGATCAAATGAGGCTACCGTTATATATATATATATATATATATATATATATATATATATATATATATATATATATATATATATATATATATACGTTTTACTTGTTGTTTTCAAACGGGATTTGACTGATACATAAATTTTCTAACATGTGATCTAATACTTGAAATCAAGGAGTTTTCATATTCATGTATATTATTTAACACATTTGTGGAGTGTACTACACAAATGTAAGTTGTCAATATAAAAGTGTATTTCAGACTAGTTGTCTTCATTTAATCAAAATTTCCATTGTTTTAATTTGCGTAAATCCTAGTCACTGACGACAGGTCATCTCTTAAAAATTTCACTTGTATGCTAAATTTCAACTTATTTTCTGCCCTCCCCCCTTTACTCATCGAAACATCTGCTTATGTCGGCAATATTACCTTGGTCCCAAGGATGTTGAGATAAATGGATAGTACTCTATTATGAAAGTGGCCATATTTTTTTTAAAACTGGCGACAAAATATTGAGGTTAGCGATTTTTTTGGCGACAACTTTAAAAGCCAGCGCCATCCCTGCCATGCAAACAGTCTTGGCATTTCATCAAAGCAACATACATTTAATGCACAGACACTTGTGTATTAGTGGAGGATGTTATTACTACATGCCCTCTTTTCTGTGAAAGATTCAAGTGTTTGTGAATTGATGCATTTACTGTTTGATTCAATGAATGCATATCCTCGAAAATAGGTGCTGTTATAAACTTGCGGAAAAACGATTAGACGCCTGATTGTGCCGTCTGCACGCTTGATCCATCTCACAGTTTAATCGACATAATATCGGCCTAGTTATGAAGAAACTCGCTCCTCGTTACAGATCGAGGAGACATTCTTTGAACTCGCCACCTATAACGAAATCTGGAAGCTGTACATTTTCTGCACAGTGCATCAGCAGTGCTGTAAAAGACCATTAATTTCCTTGTACCACAATACATCATCAAGGATTCTGTTAAATTATTCTTTCATTTTCTTTGCCAATGATTCATCTAAGAATATATTTACATCTTGCTATTTCAATAATCTTTGATACAAAGGATTCAATTTGCTCCCATCCGCCATTGATCAGACCAACGTTGTTCCTTACGTACAGTGACCTGAGGGAGTTTGTTACCGGAAGTCAGTAACCGTTTAACCATGACGATAAAATCTTTCCACATCCGCATGTATACGACAAGTTACAATCAATTTACATAAAGTGCTATCTCTGTATAATTTATTTAACTGGTATAACATTAAAAGTATTTCATAATTCAACAGACAGGTACGACGAAGCCAATGATATATCGCATCCACAGTATGACCCTTTTTTTTAACCGGAGATAAACGTTTACTAGACAACATTAAAACGTTGACTAGACTATGTTAAAACCATCGAATAAGCTAAATGATCACTAAATAGTTTATTTAAAACAGGAATCTCAGCTTGTAACCATTAGTGTGTGATTAGGAGTAGTCTCCCAAAAAGAAGTCTGCATTCCTGCAGGAAATACACAAAAGAAAATTTTCTCTTAAACTGTTGTGCTCTGAACAGACATAATGCAAGTTGTGTGGTTTCAGTTAGACTCCATTACCATAACTGCAGTCATCATCGTTATAATAATAATAATAATAATAATAATAATAATAATAATAATAATAGTTACGTGGTGGTTAAGTTATCGTTGTTTAGAATATGGTCGACCGCGGTGTTATTGCCCAGATCGAATAAAAAATAAAATAAAATAAGAAATTAATGAGTCGGATAATCAGAGACCTGTGCAGGGATATACAATAGAACAACACGAATCCCCGTATGCAGAATATAACAATTCAATAAATTAAAATGAAATTGAATACGACATTTGGCTTTGCTATAAATAAAATACAAAATTTATAGAAACAAATTGCAATCAGCCGTTCCGTTTGTACTGATAAGACAAATTTCATCAGGAAATCGAGTGAACGATCAAACTCAATTGCCCAGCATGCCTGCAAAACCTGGTTGCTTGCCGATCCATCCAAATTTAATGTTGGTGGTAGGTTAGAGTCTATGTATTCACATCCCCCCCCCCCCCCCCTCTCTCTCTCTCTCTCTCTCTCTCTCTCTCTCTCTCTCTCTCTCTCCATCTTCTTTTCGGGTCATCAATAGTAATCTTTTCTCCTCTATTTGCCTGTGTATGGGTACATCAATGGAGCTATTTCCCTTGTACTTTTCAAGACTCGCTCGCTTCTGCATAGCAGAAACTCTCTGTACTTTTCAGTTCCGTGTCCCTCAAACTTTCAAACACCCGTCCCTTGGACAATTTATAACGGGAGAATAATTTTTACTGCCCCTGAGTCAAGACCTTCCCCTTCCGCAGACAAAACTTGGACTAAATACTTTTGCGAGGGAGAATTCTTAGAACATTGAATTACGACTGGGAATCATACCACACCCCCGCCCCTTATTTAGCTTAGTAAATCAGGACTAAAATCAAACCGCCGAAAATTAACACAAGCCCATTAAAGTTAGAATAATTCTTCTTTTCCGCCATTTTTAAATAAACGGTTTCCTGGAAATTTTCGCTTTATGACACTTCGTTCAAATTTCTAAGAAAGTGGATGTCAATCGTCTCCAGTTGTCATTTTGTCTCTACTTCGTCATTTTCCCGCTGCTTAAACCCAAATTCATCTTGCCTTTCCATCCATCTGACCTTCCAAACTAGGAATGTTAAATCCTTGCAGTCTAGCGATTTAATACGGTACCTAGCCCATTAGTCAATTTAATTTGTTTGGTGTAACACTGACCGCGGCAATTCGTACTGTTAAATAATAATGAGAACATTAAAATTTCCGTCAGTATTTGTTATCATCAGAGGCTAGATATTACAGGGAGTGATATAAGAAACAAGAATGATGCATGAAAATATGTCGCCATTTTTGTTCTTCTGCCCTATGTTAAATAGTACCAGTATAAATGGTACATTATTCCTCTGCCCTGCATTAAATAGTATCAGCAATATAATGCCAAAATATCTTCCTTCGTTTGAATATCTGACATTGAACTTTAAACTTTTACTCTCTGTCTATCATTAGCTTATTCTTAGCCGTTTCGTGGACACGTAATTTGTCATAGAAAAGTTTGGTCAAGGTACATGGTCCAGAACTAATTTATTTCATGGAAATAAAAAATGAACAAATATAGAACGAAGGTACAGAATAATACCTCTGATTTGTAACCATTCAGTTTACAAGTAATTGAATACGCAATTTATTGAACCAAATTACTTTTGTTAATAAAGGAAACACCCTGAAATCTATTATTTATTATATTTGCTGTTAAACTGACCGCTCAGGTGGCCAAGTGGTTAGAGCGTCCGCCTCGGATGCTGAAGGTCGCGGGTTCGAACAAAGGCCGAGTCGTACCATAGACTTACAAAAATGGTACTAGCAGCTGCCTCGCTTGGCGTTCAGCATTAAGAGGTTAGTGTTAGGACTGGTCGGCCTGGTGTCAGGATAATGTGACTGGGTGGGACATCATGCTACATGTCTGCGGTATGATTCCCCAGTGCTTGACATCATTATAAACTGCCACACTACAGACATCGTAGCGATATGACGGATTTTTTTAAAGTTACGTTAACAATCCAACACACACACACACACACACACACACACACACACACACACACACACACATCTGTTGTTAAACTATCTGGTTTATAAGATAATTTATATCATTTCTAAGATATATACGTTTTTAAATAGATGGTAATTTGGGTTTCCATAGAAATCTGAGACAAACATAAAGGTGACATTATGGCAAGCCATGTGATTTATAGCAAAACTAGTATCACATGAACTATATCAGATATGCTATACATTTTTGTATAAGATATCATATGGACTTTCTAAGGTACGGTATATACAATCAAACTGAAGACATCAAGTTTACCGTATTTATAAAAAAAGACATCTTGTTAAATGTATTATTAATTAATAGCTTTATTACCTCTGTTTATAATAGATCTTTTTAATTTGATAAGATAGCTTGTAAACATGATATCTTATGAACTACATGAGATATCTTCTGTGTTTTATTAGATGTCTTATAAACACAATTAAAACAGATATCTCATAAATTGTATATTTATATCTATAAAATTATATATCGAGACTTTGTAATATATTTTGATCCTGTCATGTTTTTATGTTTAAAGTAAGATATCATAGAAAGGGAGTTTGTCACGTTTGCTAAGCCCAGGTATTAAATCGTGTATAAACTAGAATATTACAGCCATGTGTTTGATGTCTAAAGATTGCCGCAGGCTAGTGTTAATCTCTTATGCAAGGTTACCGTGACCCGCCGGAAATTGGAGTTGGCATAGGCGACCGCTCGCATCATTTGACAAAGGCTTGTATTATTCACACCTAGGCGTTAAGAGGTTAGGTTAGGATCAAAGGAAGCCTGCGGGGTGAACGGGGCGTGTTCTCATCCGTCCCCACGTGGACAGACAGCGAGAGGATTTTGTCCTCTAAGTTTGATTGGATCGGTTCACAGCGACATCTAATCAGAATTGAGATAGAGGGTGTGATTAAAATTTAGATCCGAATTATAACTTCGTAACTCGCAAGCAAATGGGTTAGTTGACGCCTAGACAGATCGTTGAGAAATAGGGTTAATCCGAGAAGCCACTCGTAATTTGGAGGTAAAACTTAGAAATAGATTCTAAGGGAAGAAACGCTTCGAAAAGGAAGCTTTTTAGGAGACAGATCTTCCGGTTCAGTTGAGTCCCGAGTCTCCAAGAGGGGAGACGGAAGTGAGACGAGCCGAACAGTCGAAGTCGACAAAGGTCTAGTCGGTGGAGAGAAGGTGAAGGAGGAGGAGAAGGAATATAGAGAAGTCGAGGAGGAGGAGAAGAGAGTATAGAGAAGTAGAGGAGGAGAAGAAGAAATTTGGAGAAAGTCGGGGAGGAAGAGGAGAAGCAATTGGGATAAATCGGAGAGAAGAATACACAGATAGTAGAATACAAGGACAGGTGGAAATCTATCTCACACCACCAATGAAGTGATGCAATAGGCTATTAAAGGGTCGAGCGGAAGGAGTGTACTTGGGAAATTTGAATCATTTGACTATTGAAGTGTTATTAAATTGTTATTCATTAAATGTCACCCTTTTTTGTATAGTTAACCATTTAATCGTCGGCATTGCTGACCGGGAGCTCGGAGCTGTACATCTGTCTTTCACTAATTTTGACTTCCAACCAAAATCGAGCCTGGGTGGGACTTCTACAATAGTCTAATTATAATATTGGAAGCACCCCACCCCAACCAGTCATAACACCACAATCAATTCTTCACAGAGTTAATTAGGATATCTCATAAAATGATAAGATATGTAATTAAAATTGTATATGAGAGATACTATGTGAAATTGAGCATATTTCATAAGGTTTATGAGACATCTTATAAAATGTACAAGATCTGTTGATTACGTTTATAATGTCTTGTAAAATATACCAGATATTTTATATAATGAATAACTTTATAAGATATCGCATAACGTTTATAAGATATTTTCAAAGTCGGATAAATACCAGATCGGCAGGCCAGAGATTACGCAACGTTTAGCCAATATGTAGGTCACCGCTAAGCGAATAAGGTTTTATTTTGGGTGGGGTAAGTAGTTCTTAATATTATTCCGCACAGCGAGCCCACGTAATTGAGCGCCTTCGGGACACAAATCAGCAGAACAAACTTCTGACTGCCTAGCCTTTCTTTTGTGGAAAGTATTCCGAAACTAATAGTCGGGCATACTTCGGTTTTATTCGGCTCTATGTATATATTTCTATAACCAATGCATTGTGGGAAATAGTTTCTTCACGGTTGTTGTTGAGGAAGAAGAGCGAAGCCGATATTCGTTGTTAGGGCTGTGTCTTTAAATTATGTGGTCAAAATATACTTAATTAGATCAAAGAAAACAAAAACTTGGACACGGTTCTTTTGAAGGCCTGATTCTGTAGCTGTTTGTAACATTTTGTAACCAGTTTTATTCTGTCGAGTTGGATCGGTCGCGGGACTCGAGCAAGGGTCTTTATTCTCCACGTACTTTATCAACAACCACATCTATAAGTAGGAAATGGGTTTATTTGATGGTCTGGCAAGATGGCTGGGTATAAAAAAGAAAGAGGCTAATGTCTTGGTTGTTGGGCTTGATAATAGTGGTAAAACTACCATCATCAATCATTTTAAATCTGAGGAATATAAGAATCATGACATTGTACCAACGATCGGGTTTCAAGTGGAGAAATTTAAAACCAAATCTCTCAGCTTTACAGCATTTGACATGTCAGGTCAAGGACGCTATCGTGATCTGTGGCAAGCTTACTACAGAGAATGTCATGGTGTTATTTTTGTAATAGACAGTAGTGACAAGCTAAGAATTGTGGTGGCCAAAGATGAACTCGACGCATTACTAAAGCATCCAGAAGTGCAGAGAAAACGAATTCCAATTCTGTTTTTTGCAAACAAAATGGATCTCCGTGATGCTGTATCCAGTGTTAAGTGTTCCCAGTTAATGGAGCTTGAAAATATACGTGACAAGGCATGGCATATTTGTGCAAGTAATGCAATTACAGGAGATGGATTGGATGAGGGTATACAGTGGTTGACCGATCAACTTAAAGATGTCCTAGTAAAGAAATAGATTGATCTTCATTGGAAAAAGAAGAAATTAAAAACATAATATCTTGTTATTTCCGTCCTTCATCTGTTAAATTATACTTCAAAGGATGTGTAGAGTACAGCTTGTTAGGATGACTACAGGATGGTTTTTGTTCTTTGACTGTTAATATGATAATCATGTCTTGATTGTATAATAGAAATTATTGTTATCCCCCATCCCAGAAGGGGAAGGGAATATCATAATATGATGCAGTACCCATGTCTATAAAATATTTTGTTCACACTCAGTAACTAGAACTTGTGGATTGAAACTAAATTTGGTATGCAGCATCATACTAAGAAAACCTTCATTGAGATCAGTTATGAAATTTTTTTCATAACCTATGTCTGACCTTGTACTTTGCCATTACTTATTTTACCAATCCTTTCGTCAGCTACTTAATGTTGGCAGATGCATCTGTGCCATATGGATTTATTTTGGCTGGTATGGCCTTTCCTACTGTTTCCCCTAACAAGTTTACCATAAAGTGTCAGAGTGTACATTTTTTAAGGAACTGTTTCCATTCTCCATTAAGAGTGGAATAAGTTGTATATATCTCCATCTCTGAGTACAGTTGTACAAAGTCTTAAGTCCTAAAGTAAACAACTACCAGTCCTGTTAGATACTGATGCAGTATGAATTACACTTTTAAACAATATATACATATGTTGCTTCACAAGCGTAACCAGTAGTTTGTACTTCAGTTTTATACACAGCATGTATACAATGCTGTGTTTGAGAAATGTGATACATGCACACTATTCTTGCAATTCTTGTTGAAAATGATAGAATGTCAGTGTGTGTGTGTGAGTGTGTTTGTGCTCATGCACATGTATGTGTAGTAGTGTGACAAATATTCAAGATCTGTAAACTATTATATATCTTCAAAACTAAGCATTTGATTGTTTAAACCACATGAATCACATATATTAGTGCTGTCCAACCTTTTTGACACCATGGGCCACTGAAAATTTTTTCTTGAAGCCGAGGGCCGCAGCATGAAATGAAAGTAGGCCATTGACTTTTTTGACATAAATGCACAAAAAATTCCTTGAGCTCTGGCGGGCCGTTTAAAATTAGCCCGTGGGCTGCATGCAGCCCACGGGCCGCATGTTGGACAGCACTGACATATATACTGTATCATATCAGTGGCAGAAGGTGCATGATTTACTTTTTAGTGATGTCATAGCTCTCTGTAAGCAGTTCCTGATCATCCTCAATCCCAGGTTTTCTCAGACTGTGAATCCTGTAGATGTACATTTTCTAACAAGTAAATAAAATAAACTTTGTGGACAAGAAAAGTATTAGTGGTTGAATACACTTTGAATCTAAGCTGAAACTTAAAAATAATATGTTAATTTAATAAAGATTTATTGATTTGCCTTCAAGGAAATTATTTCAGTCCAATAATGGACTCCATCTTTACTCACCCTGACTCCCAATTTTCCCATCAGAATCACTTCTTACTGAAAGCAATGGTCCATGACTCTTAATGTAACAAAAGCATAAATAAGCTCTTATCAGCTTTTGGAATGTTTTATTTTGCAATATGCATGTATATTTGGTATATAGATTATATGTTTCTTTGATGAACAAGACATTATTCTCAGTGGAACCAATTGATACTTTGGGACCAACATTTAATTGGTGGGAGGGACAGGAGCTGAGATTAGTTTAAAGGAAAAAGAGCGAAATGTTTCCACATAGCTTGAAAAAAAGTTCTGCTCTAATTTGCTAAAAAAGAACTAATCATATCAAGTATAAAAGATTATTTTGAGGTAAAAGAAGAAAAATACAGCTGGTTCTAGAAAAGTCACAGGCCATCCCACACCCAAAACTTAAAAATTAAATGGTTTATCTCTTTGATTTTTAAAAGTGCATGACATTATTATGTCATTTGTAAATATGTTATCTTTAACTTGTTGATGTTGTTGCCCACATGTATAGAGCCTGTTTCTTTTAAACTTTGACAATCTCTACATTTTAATCTTCTGGAGAGAAAAGTACTGGAAATATCCCAGCATAGTTCAATCAAGGCACATTACTGATTTGTATAGTTCGATATGGATAAGTTGATGTTTATACCTTTTTGTTTAATTTTTATTGTAAAGAAATCATTCCACTACCTCACTACCTGCAGTTCTGGACCATATAGAAATTGTCTACAAGGCACTCAGGAAATCCTTAAGGCACTCAGTCTATCAAATTATACATTCCATTATGGACTTGATGGGTTTGTTCATTTATATACTTTACCTCTGTGGATGAATGCTTACACTGAAGCAGGAAACTTTTTCATTTCATTGGTTCAGTTAGTTTGTCTGGTCATAGACCAGAGGAGCTATTAAGATGGCCTGTTGTCCATCATCTGCTCATTAGCATGAGTTTGTTATTGCTACCCTTCATAAACTTCAGTGGAGAAATGCCATGAAAATTTCAAACAAACATTCATCCCAGGGTCTAGTTGTTCTTAAACGACAATGGTGTCTCATATTACTACTTCTGAGTGGGTTATCATATCAACATGGGGTTTTCAGAAAAAGACTTCTCATCATGTCTAGTTGGTCTTAAATGAAAATGATGCTGATGTGACATCGACTATGGCTGAAACAGAAGCCTTCATGTAAATCTTGTTATTGCTACTTCCCCTAGGTGGCTAGTCATATCAGCATGGGGTTTTCACTAAGTGACATCTAGTTGGTCCTAAAGGAAAATATTGCCAATCTGACCTTCGTATTGCTACCTTATCAGCCATCTTGGTAGTCTTGTCATCACTACTCCTAATAAGTGGAAAGACATGTTGACATGGGGTTTTCACCAGAAGATTTGTTATGATGTTGGCCCTAAATGAAAATGGTACCAATCTCACCTCGAATCTGGCCACCATTATCAAAATCTTTTTATATTTGCTCCAAGATAGATGATCATGTTGACCTCTGGTTTTTGTCAAAGACTTGTGCAGTATAGTTGGCACCAATAAAAATGATGCCAGTCTGACAGCCTTTAATGTTACAGTTGTAGCCATCTTTCAGAATCTTGTTTTCACTAATGAACAGTATGTATTTGTGTGTGATTTGGATTTTTAACTCAGCTTTAACAATTTTTCAGTCATATTGTTATGTCTGCAGTGTGGCAGTTTATAGTGATGTCTAGCACTGGGGCATCATGACATGACGCAGACATGTAGCATGATGTCCCACCCAGTCACATTATCCTGACACCAGACTGACCAGTCCTAACACCAACCTCTTAATGCTGAGCATCAAGCGATGCAGCTGTTAGTACCATTTTTATAAGTCTTTTGACTCAGTCGGGGGCCAAACCCACGACCTTCCACATCCATGGCGGATACTTTAACCACTTAGGTCACCGAAGCAGTCACACTATATGAACAGAAAGTCATATCAATATGTATTTTTGCCAAAATTCTTATGTATCTGGCTGATTCTGTATGAAAGTGATCTGACATTTAATATGGCTACCAATGTGGTCGTCTTGAAAATCTCACAACATCAGAAGAATGAATGGTCATAATGACTTGGGTTTTCAGCCCAAAACCTATAATCTGGTTGGTTCTGAATGTATGCTGTGTTGATTTAACATCTAATATGACCACCACAGCAGCCAGTTTGAAGAAAAAATTTTTTCACTCAAGAATATCAAATGGTTTCCACAATCAGCAGTTAAAATGAAGAAGCAGCCTTATCTTGGATTCCTGGAAATTCTTTATGGGTAGTAGCACATCAGTCCCTTGATTTGACTCTTATTTATGTACATATATTAGTTGAAAAGATATTTAACATGCCTAGTGCATATAGGTGTAACGGGTACTTAATATATACATTCCTCTTCTTTAAAAGTCACAGTATATGGATGGGCATATCCTGCCCCCACCCCAACCCAGGTTTCTACTAAAGGAAATTTCAGTTCTAAGTTTTGAAGATAAAGTTGCTACTTAAGCAGTTTGTAATTTGAATCAGCAAAAAGTTCAGAACTGTTAAAACCTTGCTTTTAAGGAAATTCAAAGAATGGTACAGTTTTGTCTTTCGTGCACAGGTATTTTGTATGGAGACTGAAAATGAAAGTGAAATCAATATACCATGTGCTAGTCCATTGTGACCAGGCCTACCTTATGTGGACAGTTTTACTACAATGGGCTTCACTTGATCTGGTTAGGTACTCTACATTTATTTATGTTCTGGAGAGTGTAAATCAGCATCATACCTGATCAGTTCACACCAGCTGATTCAAGGTTATAGGATAATGTAGGTGCTTAGATTAAAAATTTCTTTAAAAAATTTGCCAACCTCGAGTAAGGTACATATTCAGTTCAAAACAGGGGTCATTTTCCTCCTTTTTTAGGGGCATCTTTATTTTCTAAAAACTTCCTTAAATAATGCTTGAGCAAGTACTTTAAAACATTTAATTTCTGGTAATCAAGTTTATAAATGTATATGATCAAAAATAAAATTACATGTGTGAATGCCATGTTGTTTTCTGATGTTTTCCTTGCATCATTTTATTAAAATTATCATAAGCAGATAGTGAGACCTAGGCATTACCTAACTTTACACACACACACACACATGAATTTCATCAACCAAATTTAGTTCACATTATCACATGGGCATGCAGAGTCTAAATGGCCAAATGGTACAAGAAAACTGACAGTCATAAAAGGTAATAAGTACTTTTTAACTTACATGTCCTTAAGACCAATTATGTGTGTGTTGTGCATTGCTATTGCTGTTTTCAGCTTCTCAGAAACTGTCAGACTGATTTCATCTAGACTTGCCACATAGCATATTGGCATAATATAAAATGATGCTGATCTGCAGCCAGATATAGCCACCAATTATAAAACTGAAAAACCTTGAGACACTTTCCTCTCCAAAACTGCTGAACAAATATGATCAAATTCGATAGAAGGCATAATGGCATGAAGATCTTTCCAATTTTATAACTTATACCATTAAATATAGCTGATGATACCAACATTAGGAACACCTGCCTGTTATCCATCAACAATTGCTATTTTCAACCAGTTCTCAAAACTTGCAAGATCAATTTCAACCCAGATTTGGCACAATGCATTCCAGCATAGGAGCCATTCAATATTGGACCAATGATGGAGATGTGCAATCAAATATGGATAAATATAAAAAGGAGAGAAAGCATATAAACATTTGTTTTCATAATGATCAGCACTAGAGACATTTCAACAGTATCCTACTGAGCTAGGTTTATTGGCTAACAGCTCTTGAATTCAGCTATTAAGTAGTGAAGTGAGTGATCTTGGGCTCATTTGGGGCTCTTAACACTACTGGACATAGACCAGAAGAGCCACTCAATGAAAATACTGAATTTTTCACCCACTTAATGATATACATGTATATATATTATTCACTCACTAAAAGCAAATATGCTCTGTATATCCCTAGTACAGCCTAATTATCAATGGAAGAACTAGCTGTGATGGAATTCCCATACATAGTGTCTGCAGGAGTTGACATGTCAAGATACTTAGAGTCTTTACACCAGTCAACTGTGGACAAAATATTTTCTAAAAGTAATCCACCTTGGTCAGATCCAGAATGCTTGTGGTTAGGCATGTGGTTACTTGTGGTTACAGTTTTGGTTACTTGTGGTTAGGAAGAGGCTTTACAGTTTTGGAGTCAAAATCTGAAGGGTCAAAGTCACTGCAACTGAAGGAAGAAAAATGGTTTCTGCACAAAAATTCAGTTCATGAATATGCAGCTTCATCAATGGTTGTGGATGACTGGTTGGGTAAGAATGAACCCTATTTTATTTAGGGTCAAAAGATAAAATGTCAAGTTAACTGACTAATGCTATACAGAAAATTAGTAATACATGTACGTGCACTAGGACTAGGTCAAATCTATGGTCAGAGAACACAAGGTAAGAGGGCCACCTGCCAGCACTTTGCAAGTGCTTCAGTAAATGGTCACAATTCACTATTTCACATTTGCCAAGGCTAAAATTGTACAGTATGGGTAAAACTGTACATGAAATAAAATCTCTCTCTCTCTCTCTCTCTCTCTCTCTCTACCCCTACCTACCTACCTACCTACCTACCTACCTACCTAACCTACCTACTATACAATTTGTGTGTGCTCACAATTCCATAAAAAAATAACCTCTCCCACTTAGGGTCACTGGGACCCACTGGTCAGTTGGTCTTTTCATCAACTCAACCAGCCATGCGTTGCGCATACTTATTAATGGTTGGGTTATCATATCAGCATGGCCTTGTGTTCATATTGCAGTCCAACTTATTTGACATGTTCCCACAACCTTGACTAAAATATAGAAAACATAATGGTCTTGCAAACTGGGTGGTCCTCATGACATGTCCTAACACTATATATATTCAGTAATTCTGTATGGAAAACCTGGTCTCTCAAGACAGGTTTTTTTTCCTCATTGCAGTACTTTCTCAAGGCAGATGTAAAAATAGTAACACAGAGCCAAAATATTTCAGAAACTAATGCTTAGATTTTACCCCAACTAAAACTATCTTTGTTTAAGTTGGTGTAATAAGGTTGTAAATTATATATTGTGATGCCAGAGGGAATATTTTCTTTTACACTTGAGCAATTTTGAAGAAGGTCCATTGTCAACCAGACCCTACTAGCAGAAACTCGTAAACACCCCTACTGCTCTTGTACTATTGCGAAGCAGCCATTTTTATATGCAAATGAGGGTGCCAATAAGGCGAGTGTCCAGATGTTTATTCTTTCACCATGGCTACTGAGTCAGGGATGTGAATGGTGACTGTATGTACAGTAGTAAACTGTTGATGACATTTCAGCCATTTTTTTAACAGTGATAATTGTCAATGTCTTGATTTTTTTATAAGTCACCAATTTTTGACGAGGGTATTTTCAAAGCAGTGTCAAGCCAGTTGATTAAGATTTGTAGGATACATTGCAAAATGCTTCACACATCTTCATAAAATAATTTATTATCTTTAAACAGAGAAGTGATGTTTCATAAATTTCATGCAAAGAATGAAAAACTCACAAATGAATGACAATCTTTATGTGCATAGTAGTGTAGGATAGCACTTTGGGACATGAAGGGGGAATCCTATGTTTAAAAGGGTCTGTGAATTCTATTTAGAACTAAAACACTACTTTGGAATTATTGTGAATTCATTCAAAGACATTCATGATTATATCATTGGGATGCATCAAGACTGTTGATAAATCAGCACTTTGAAGACTGAATTCATTTGGAATACTCTATACCTTTGTGATAGAACATTTAGGATTATTTGGGATTTAATACTCAATACTGTAAGTTTGGAAATCTCATTGTCCTTGGTAAAGATTTGAATTTCATAATTCAGAAATCTTTAGTGAAACCAAGAAGCATTCACAGTGGCATCTAATGTAGTGAACTTGAAGGGATAAGAGTCTATAAAAAAAAGGGCGAGTGCTGGAGCTTTCCAGACATGCAATTTTGGAAGTAAAATTATCTTTACAAATATAAGAAAGAAATAGAATTTGGTCCAGTATGTGGCAGGGAAGGAAATTTTGGATGATAATGCTTTGGGTTTGATTAGTATGTCAGCCTCTGCTTTTGATTTAGACATTAAAGGAATTACAGTTTTAATAAAACCCAGATGGAATTAGAATTAAGCAAGTTTCAGCTTCAGAAAGAAATGAGGGAATTGCAAATCGAGAAAGAGGAGAGGTAAATGCAAAATCAGAGAGATAACTACAAATGCAGAAAGAGAGAGAGGAGAGGGAGGAGAAGAAAGAAAGATAAGAGAAGTGAGTGCAGAAAGAGGAGAGAAATACATACACAGATGAGAGAAAGAAGAAAGGGAAATGCAGTATGTATTAAACAAATTAGAACTGTTAGGCAGAGTACACTCCCCGCCCCCTATACACACAAGTTCAGGTTTTGATATTATCAAAAATATCAAATTAATACCCCCTTGTCAGGAAAAAGTTCATAGATATTGAGAAAATTGCTGGAAACTTGAAATAGCCAAGAGAGCACTGGACTTTGTTATTACTGTATAATGTGTACTTATTGGCATTACTTGTGATCTATATTTCACTATAATCGAATGCTGATTATTATGTACTTAAGAAATATATCTTGAAGAATTATTTGGTGGTGCCTGAGGCATATCAACAAAGGTATAGGAATTGTAGACAAGAAACTAAACAAGCCTATATCAAATTTGCATGGGAAAAAGAACGACTATCTGATAGGTGGTACTCAGCCAAAAAAGTTGATAAAAATTTTGATAACCTCCTACAGTTAATATTAATTGAAGAGTTCAAGAATTCCATCCATAGTAATATCAAGACATATTTTGATGAGCAAAAAGGTGGAAACTTTGGTATTTGGTGCTGGAACTCCTGATGTTTATTTCTTGACTCACAGAGTTTCATTTGTCAATAAGTCGTTATCTCAGCAGTTTGTTGGTAAATAAGATCATCTCAGTCTGATAAGAGTACTTCCAAATTTCAATCTGGCACAACTTTTAGGAATCAAACTTTTGATAAAACTGATCAGAAATCCTAATCTCTTCATATGGGCACTTATCATAAGAAGGGTGGGCACATTATTTCTAATTGCTACAGAATGAAAAATAAGCAACAGAATAAAGACAGAACTATTCGAAAGACTCATAGTTTTAAGAGGTCATTGTCACGGTCCTCTACTGAAAGCAATACATTGGTTGGGTCAAGTAAACCCACGTCTAATTTTATTATGGAGAATTATGAACCATTCATGTTGAAAGGTTCTATATGACTTGTTGGTGGTTCTGCCAAGCCTATTACAATATTAATGGACACAGGAGCTTCTCAGAGTCTTTTATTATGAGGTACTTTGCCTCTGTCTGAGAAGTCTTCTTCTTATGAAGGTGTTCATATTCAAAGAGTAGAGTGTGGCTTTATTAATATTCCTCTCCATTGTGCAAATTTATCATCAGACTTAGTCTCAGGACCTGCGACAGTCAGAACAGTGATTTCTTTACCCATCGAGGGCATTCATTTATTACTGGGCAATGACCTAGCTGGAGATAAGGGTATGATTAATCGACTTGTAACTGACAAGCCTTGTTTGAATGAAAAAGTCAATTCCATTGAAAATGAAATCCCTGATTTATAACCTGCTTGTGCGGTTACTAGAGCTATGGCAAAAGAGCTTTTAAGAATGATGTTGATCAGGAAATTGTTCCTTTAGCTGAAACATTTATTTGTCAATCTTTGGATGAGGTCACTTTTGCTCCTGATATTGATCAATCAAAAGATATTGATCACAGCAATCCTATTTTTATTACTCATTCACTTTATTCTAATTGGAGTAACAAACGATAATCACTCATTGTCGAACAAGAAATGAGATCTCCTGTTTATTTCAGAGGGCTATTAGCAAAACTGAAGCACACAAGTACCTGTTATTTTGTTAAAAATGGGATTCTTGTGCGAAAATGGAGACCACCTAAGGTACCCGCTGGTGACGAGTGGACAGTGAGCTATCAAATTGTTGTTCCTAAGTCATATGGACAGGACATTCTTAATCTACCCCATGAAACTTCTTTGGCTGGTCTTTTAGGGATCAATAAGAATTATCACAAGATTTTTTGGCTGAAAATTAAAAGTGATGTTTCTAAATACTATAGATCTTGTCATATTTGTCTAATGGTAGGAAACCCGATTAGAAGATACCTAAGGCTCATCTGCAACATATTCCTGCATTTGACGAACGATTTAGCAGAATAATGGTAGACTGTGTCGGTCTCTTACCTAAGACCAAGGCAGTCAACCAACACTTGTTGACCATAATGCGTATATCCACAAGATTTCCAGAGGGAATTCCTTTAAGGAATATTAAAATGAAACCATAGTAAAAGCTTTGATAACTAATTTTCCTTTCATTTTATGGCCTTCATAGATCTGTTCAATGTGTTCAAGGGTCAAATTTTATGTCTGGAATTTTCTAGCAAGATTCGATCATATTGTTTTGATACAGGAAAAGATTATGACGAGGGTGTTCATTTGCTGTTGCTTGCTGTTCGGGAATTAGTTCAATAATCGTTACATGTTAGTCCTTTTAACTGGTTTTTGGACACACAGCCCGGGGACCACTGAAGTTGTTAAAAGAGAAACCTCGTTCAACCCAAGATTAAGGAATCAATCTTCTTGATTACGTCTGATTTCAAAAATTAGTTGTCCAAGGCTTGTGAAGTAGCAAGAACTAAAATTCAGTCTGTTCAGTGAAAACTGAAAAATAAGGTATGACATAAATACAAAGGAAGTGTCTTTTCAGCCTGATGATGGAGTTTTGGGCTTTCTTTCCCATATCGCAATATCCTCTTCAGACCAAACATTATGATCCTTATACATTTGAAAAAAAATACGTGACTTAAATTATATCATGAACACTCCTGGGTGAAGAAAACAGAAACAACTTTGCCATATAAATATGTTAAAGGAGTACGCTGATAGAGATAGCCACGTTAATCATTCAATCAATTTGATGTACATGTCCCACACAGTGGGTATTTAAATAATGGCATGCAATCTGACGCTTGTGACATGGTGTAACCAATCTTTGAAATTCGGAAATAATGAATAATGTGGACCAGACATGACTGCATCTACATTCACAAGAAAAGAGTTTAATTAAAACAATTATTATGTAATGTGAGCACTTGTTTCCAGATCTTCCAACAGGAACAAATAAAATATACCATGACGCTGATATTGTAGATTCTACATCTGAAGAACAGCATCCGTACAGAATGAATCATCTCAAGCAGAAATGTCTGAAAAAAGAAATTCTGTATTTGTTGGAGAATGATTTCATAGAAGCAAGTAAAAGTAATTGGAATTCACCTTGTATTCTTGTGTAGAAACAAGATAATACTTTCCGCATGTGCACAGACAATAGAAAAGTGAATAGTCTCACCAAAACGGATTCATTTCCAATGCCATGAATCGATGACTGCATTACCAGAATAATTATGGCTAGTTTCATGTTCCTGTCTTTCAGAATAACACTGGTTGCTATGTTGACAAAATGCAATGCGCATTTTTAAAATAGCTCACTTTTTATCATAAGGTGGGGAGGGCTGTACCTGTTTGAGACTCTGACACTAATAAATACTGTTCTGAGGGGGGAAATACAAGAGAATTATTCAAAAGGACTGTTTTGATGCTTGCGAATTAAATATTTCAGCCATACAATCAAACTTAAATTATACAATAATAATACCTAAGTGCTCTTTAAGGGGGCGCTCACCAGTTATTATGTACTTTTGAGAGAGTGACATATGTAAGGTGAAGTTGTTTGCATTTAAAACATGCACAGTGGAGAGAATGTTGGCATACATTTATGCTACTTTGATGTAATGTGACTGAGATTTCTTTGGATATTGTACTTTTGGAAATTGTAAATGATCTTAGCACACTGCTAACTAAAATGAATGCTCCCTTGTGCTCCAAAAATAAGCCTGAATTTGTCTAAAGTACACTATCTTTAGCAGCTATTAAAATTGGGAAAATGAATTTTGCCAGATTAGACAATACCATCTTCTGAAAGTGCAATCAATGAATTACCAAATATATATAATGTAAAAAAAAGTTATCGGCTCTTTTTTTTACAATTTACCTCTGAAGTTCAGGAAGTGAAAATGACCAAGTGGAGCTAGTACTTTTTTGAAAGATGCACATCTGGAGTAAGGCCAAGCTGTATACTCTAAAACCCATATTACACCCATCAATTATACACCAAAATAAAGGGAATTAAAGGTTCTTTGAACAATACCTAAGATATACAAGGTCTTTTTTAAATAGCCAGTATAACTAGTGAGGAAACCCGGGGGAATTCTTTTTCTTTAAAATTCTAACCCTATGCAAAATACGAAACTGTAGAGCGCCACCTTAAGTAAAAGTGAGTTTTGCATTGCTTGTGTAAATTTTAAGACATACTGTGGGACACGGTCAAGTTAAACCTTTAGAAGTTATCGTCAGCCCGTCTCAGAATTTCTAGTGCCAAGATAATCTAGCTGCAGATGCTATTTCACGTGTATAGAAGTACCATATTGCTTTATGTACATTTCGTGTCATCCATTAGACATTTACGTAATTTTAATTATTATTATATCTTATGTATATTTGAGTAACATTTAATTTGTTTTGTATTATATGAATATTTGTGTACATTTAATTTGTATTGTTATTTACCTTTGTCCATAATTGAGGATAGGAGTTGAGCCTTCCTAATTTTTTGTAAACAACATATTATATGGTTATATTTCTGTGATTTTATATTATATTTTAAGATCATTATTATTTGGAGGTAAACATTTTGCAAATGTCGAGTTAAAGGTCTGTTTTTCTTTAGAAATTAAGAATGTTCTAGACGCAAGTTGTTTACGAATTTGATGGGAAAATGACACTCATCCTGGTTCAGTTCTTGCGTCTTATCTTTTTATAATAGGTGTCAACTTGAGAATTGCTCATTCCATATCAACATCCGTCTTAATGGAATCAATGTAAGTTGTATTTCAATTAATATTTGAGAAAAACGTGTCATTTAAACTTAATATCGTCCACTATCTGGACATATATATTTACAATTATATATTATCAGCCAATGGGGTTCGAACCCCGGCCAATTCATACCAAAGACTTATAAAAATGGTAATAGCAGCTGCCTCGCTTAGCGCTCAGCATTAAGAGTGTTAGGACTGTTTGGCCTGGTGCCAGGATAATGTGACTGGGTGGGACATCATGCGAAATGTCTGCGGCATGACGCTCCATTGCTAGACCTCACTATAAACTGCCACACTGCAGACATCGTAGCGATATGACTAACATTGTTAAAGCTACGTTCAAAATCTCTCTCTCTCTCTCTCTCTCTCTCTCTCTCTCTCTCTCTCTCTCTCACACACACACACACACACACACACACACACACACACACACATCAGCCATTGGCTTTCGTTCTGACTCTTCCTCTTCTGCATTAGGCATCTTGTTCTATCCAAGTGCAAGTTTCTACTAATTCTCCCCTCTTTACCATTAGTTATGTACATCATAAAGACTTGCTGTATTCAAAATTTGCCGTAGTCAAAATGATTACATAAAACAAATAAAGAACCATCTGTTTCTTCTTCTCTCCCTCATAGCTCTTCATTCATTATAATCAGTCCTGAGTTTAGTTTCTGCCGTTTTCAAAACTTGAATATAAAACGGTGCAACTTTGTAAGAAATCTTAACTGCATACAAGCTGAATTTGTAGTCCGATACTGTATCAAAATAAGCTAGGTGTCAAAAACAGCTCAATGGAAATAATTTCACTCCGTGTCTTAAATTAAAACAACCAAACACAAACAAAAAAAACCTCACAACAAAAAACAAAAACAAAACAAATACGATTTGTAATATTAGGTAAACCAACATCAGGTTGGCAAAATCGGTACAACTTTAAAAAAAAACAAAAACAAAAAAGCAACAAACATGGTTCACAACCAATTCTACTTCCGGTTTGATAACGTAGCAAAATTTATCTGGTATTAACAGCAATATTTTCATTCTACAAATTAGGAAAAGCCGACATAAGCGAGTGTAGGTTTGACAAAATAGTCAAATTTAACACACACACACACACGCGCGCGCGCGCGCGAGATCTGAAACAACAACTAATGGATACCTGACTTGACACTGAATACATTTGAAATACAAGTTGCGTCCGTAAATTAACTTGTCAGGGTACAAAAGAAATGAAATTTGTTATGATACGGATGTTGATGAAGATCATTGTAAACCAATAGCGAGAAAAACCGAGAACAAGTTACTAATAACGGGCATGTTCGAACTCCATGCATCAGCTTCCTTTTATGCCTATATGTGCGTTTAGCACGCAGCGAGAAGCTTGCCCAAACTGTGAGATCCGTCCGTTTAGTTTAGACGCAAACGTTTCATTATATACTGAAAGATTTTTCATATGTTGTCAGATGACATATCCTTGACAAAGGAAAGTGCATGTACGAACGAAGATACTGGTCTGTCAGATATAGCAGAAATAATGCAACAACTTTATTGAGCTAAATGTTGAACAACATAGATACCATCCGAGGCAGCTGAGCATGTATAACATTTTTACTTTTTCTTCCTTGGGAATAATATTGACTTGTGTTAAGCTGTGAAATACAAAAACAGTTTTGCAGAAGCAAGTTTCGATGTACACACACATATATTTGTTTTGTGTTTAATTAACAAATTACATCTTTAAAATGTTATTATTGTACATAATGGCAAATACAGTTGATTTGATTTATTTAGAGTTCCATTTATAATGCAGACCGTGTGTGTAACCCACTCTCACCACTGAGTCTTGTAAAGAAAATATAACTAATCAAGATACCAAATTTCTAAACCTTTACATGAAAACAGTGTCTGAAGTTGACTTTTTAGATCTGAAGATTAAACATTAAGCTGAAGGCCACACAAATCGAATTATGATATAAAGTCTAAGACTAAAAACTCAAAACTGTGTAAAAGCATTGAAATTAATCTGCATTAGACCTGAAATTCTGATCAGGTCAGCTGCATCTTCAATTGTCTGCCTGATGACAATTATAGGGGTTTTGTCAAAGAGTCTACAATTAACGTTGAAAAATATGAATATAACTTGAAAACTTGCTGTAATGGGATGAAAATTTAATCTTAGCATCTACATGCAAAAGCACTTATGTCTAGCGTGTCATCTTCGTGCGAATATATATGTATATGCCCATCATGTCAATTACGCGTGAATGCATATATGCCCATCATGTACACTACACGTGAATGCATATATACCCATCATGTCAACTACATGTGAATGCATATATGCCCATCATGTCAACTACACGTGAATGCATATGTCCATCATGTCAACTATATATGAATGCATATATGCCCATCATGTAAACTACACGTTAATGCATATATGCCCATCATGTCATCTACACTTGAATCTATATATGTCTATCATGTCTACTATATATGAATGCATATATGCTCATCATGTCAACTACATGTTAATGCATATATGCCCATCATGTAATTTAAATGTGAATGCATATATGCCCATCATGCCAAACTACACATGAATGCATATATGCCTATCATGTCAACTACATGTGAATGCATATATGCCCATCATGTCGACTACATATGAATGCATACATGCCGATCATGTCATTTACATGTGAATGTATATATGCCCATCATGTCAACTACACGTGAATGCATATATGCCCATCAGGCCAAACTACATGTGAATGCATATATGCCTATCAAATTTGATTTTTCTATCTCAGGTGATGTCTGCTTAATATTGTTAACAGAGATTTTGTAATGAAAATAGAAGAAAAATCTCCAAAAGTTAAACAATGTGTAAAGTAAAAATAAAAATGTACAGTAATTATCAGAAAATTCAACCGGGTCATGTACACGTGCATGCTAGCTGAAATTCGTTTGTCTACGCTAGGTCGCTTTTTGCACATCTTGCTAACAAGTATATCGTGATGGATGGACACAAAGATGGCTGGGAATAAATGAAGATAATTCCCGTGGCAAATAGTGGAGGCATACTAAAGATCTTAGTAACTACCTGCCTGTTTTGCTCGACATGGCCATGATCGCGCCTGCTTAATATGCAAGAACAACGCGCTGAATGGAATACTCCCTTCTCATTGGCCAACTGAAAATAAGTTATAAACAAATGCAGGACGTCATTTTCTTTTAACCAATGAGAGGACAGTATTCCATTCAGCGGGATTTCACTTGCATATTAAGTAGGCGCGATCATTGCGATGTCGATCAGTAGCGTGGGAAAATGGTCTGGCTTTCCTTACAGGCATGATAGTAAGCCAAACTTTGGATACGCATACAAAGTCGAATGCCTGAGCTAAACATCGGTACCAAATTTAATGCGCTACGCGAAATGTAGCTTGAAATATCAGCGTTTATTCTTAAATAGGTCGCGCGAGAAAGGAGAGAAGTGTCCTCCCTTGTAGTTATTATATAGTACATGTCTGACAGTTAAATTGTAAGCATGATACGAGCCCCTGTGGTTCGTACAAATAAGCCCGATCTGCTATCAAATAGGGCCGCCTAAATAATACAACAGAACAAGAGTCCCTCGAATGGCCGCAAAAGAAAGTAAAGAACCTATGATAAGCACATTTTCTTTAATACTTAAAATATGCATTAATACATACAAGTCTAAGTAACATAACTACCTACCCACCTACATAGCGAGAATTGTTTTATTACATTGGTACATAAGTTCTCTCTCGACTAAGTAAAATAATATTTAATTCTCATTCTTTCTCTCTGCCCCCCGCCCCTCTGCTGGAGGGGCTGGGGGTAAAGAGGTGATATGAAGAAAAAACTCCGGCTGCCGGGTAAATATTAAAAAGACTCTAGCTCGCAGATATTAGGGAAAAAAAAGACCTAATTATATCCAACAATTTAGCTCGGGAAAAATATCTTGCGATAAAAGAGGAATTATACCGCTCGCAGATTTTCGGAAGGGGGCCTCTGTATTATTTGAATGCTTGTTACCCAGCAGAAATGACATGTGTTTGCCTTAATAACTTTTACCTATTCCAAACTTGTCGCTCAGTGCAAGAATGTAAGATAGTACCTCACAATGTACCTGAATGATGCTACGACTGTTATCGTCTTGCTCACTGATGGGTATTGGTTATAAGTGGCTAAGGACGCTTGTACTTTTTCGTCCTGTATGCATTTTCTATTCAGTCCGCTCGGATTTAGGAAAATCTTTGAATGTTGAAATAGATTACAGCGTGGAGTACAATATCATAAATTTGAATGTTGTTTTCAAATATCACAGTGTCAGACATTTTGGATGTTCCAATGTCCTTTGTCAATATCCGTTGGTGAGGAATAGTGACTAGATTATCAAGATGGCTGCTACGATATTCATTAGATCGGCACCATTTTCATTGACTGCACGTTATAAAAAGTCTTTTGATGAACACCTGTGTCGATTCCACTTGATGCGTTCAACAGGAGTACTAAGAACAAGACTTTCAAAATGGCTGAAATGGTGGCTATATCCAGCGCCATTATCTTTGAGGCCAAACTAGATATCACAAAACAGTCACGGTGAAAACTCTGTCAGTACAACCTAATGTTCAGCATGAGGACCCTGGACACAATTAATTTTACTATATATTCTCTACATTTGTTTCTCAGTACTAAACTTTCCACTGTGTGACAATCAATACAAATCATATGTTAATCTAAAATACCTTCAAAGATGACTTCACGGTGAAGTTCTTGTCATAGGTTCACAGGCATTTTTTTGAGAGGCTGGACTGTAAACAAACCAGCGTGCAATGGAACACCGATTTCACTTCCGGATCATCACCAAGACCTTATTACTCACTGTACACTGTCGCCGAAACACACAAAGACAACCACACCATAAGCTCGTATTCTAAAGAATAAACAACTGTCTTTAAATCCATACCAAGAATGCCTAAATCTAACTCTTGTATCATCACCAAAAGGATACAGGAAAAAATGCTGTAAAAATAGACTGGGACTACATTCGTGGGTACTGAACCGGAACTATTAATTGTGATCTGTTTCCATGAGTAGGAATGACAAGATTTCAAGATGGCCGCTATTGGATGTCGAGTTGCACTATTTTCATTGATGACATACCAGACATCAAAATAAGTCTCGTGGTGAAAAACCAATGTGAATACGACTTTCTGTTCAGGAAGAGTGGCAGTAGGAAGATTTTCAAGGTGGCCACTATGGCGGTTATAAAGGATGTCAGAGCAGTACCGTTTTTATTTAGGATCAACAAGGCGATAAGATGAATGAATGAATGAATGTGTGTGTGTGTGCGAGCGCGCACCAAGTTTCATATCGAACGTCGGTCAACATGCCATCCCATAAGCTCTTCTAGTCTATAACCAGTAGAGCTAAAAGTCTTTAAACAAACTTCTCCGAACTAAACCACTAAACAAAATTTTGAATGAATTTCACAGAAAGCATCCTGTCATAAAGTCCTTTAAAATTTGGAAAAATGGTCTTGATCCGCCATCAAAAATGGACCGTGTTACTAAAAGCAGAAATAAAATTAAAAAAATTCTCTAGAAAAGCTCAGCAGATTTTACCAAATCTGAAAGAAAACCTCCTAACAATGTCTATATGGTGCCAACTAATGGTTTTTGTTGTTTGCGTTTAATGCTTCAGAATATTATAGTACATGGCGGTCAGTATAACTTGTGGAGGAAGAACCGAGTAAAAACCACCGACCCACGGAAAGCTAGTGGCAAGCTTTCTCACATATCCACATTGGCTGAGACCGAGACTTGAACCCATGCGGATAGAGGTGAGATGGCAATGATCGGTACCAACCAAAAGTAAAGTTTGAAAACTGTAAAAATGAAGGATTACACAAAACTTCCGAAAGATTATCTCTTCTCTTCCAAATAAATACAAACATGAAGTGTAAGAAGATAAATTATAAAAACATAAAGATGTTAAAATTCTTTATAACGAAAGCTAAAGGTTTCACATGTAAAATTGTTAAAAGATACAGTCAACAGTTATTATATAAACCACATTCCAACAAAAGTACAAAATTTCTTAGGATGATACACAATCATGCAGTTGCTTCGTCGAAGTTGGATTAAAATACTCCTATCTATCAGTAGAAGTCGACACACTCGACAAGAATGTTTTCCACCGTCAGTGGCATGATATGCACTGGGGTACACCCTTTACAGGAGTCGGGTATGTGTCCGATATGCGATCGGCACAATACCGCCTTGTCTATGCGATTTGTTCTATACGAGGGATACTATTCCATAGTGGGTTTGACGTTACGAAGTTTGCGGAGTTTTCATTCCTTTTATGCTGCCAAGTATGACGAACATGCTGATTCATACAATATTTGAAGTCACCTTATGGAATCTTCCATATGGAAATTGGTAACTGCAGGGAATCTTTGTCTGCTTTATCTGCACTTTCATTACCCTTAATGCCAATGTGACTAGTTACGCAACAGTACAGATAGCTGAAAATATAGAACTCATTCAAGCACGAAAATTAGGTTACATTAGCCAAGCTTTGGTATGGTTGAGTTACCATCCTTGAGATACCTCCATATGCCTGGTTTTATAAGTGTAGGTGAAATGGAGTCCAAAATAGTTAGAGTGTACAAAATGGATAGCTGAAAACGCATTAAAAGGTGAAAATCGGTCACAATAGCCTAGTTTTCAGTGTGACAATAAGGTCATGATAACAATGACAGGATTACTCACAAATACAATTGCTACAAAATATGGGTGATTTTTTAATTTTTTTTATTTTTTTATTTTTTTTATTAAAGATATTGACATAATGAATAGTTAAAATAAAAGTCACTCTGATCCTGAGGGTGTTACAAATGGATAGTTGAAAATAACAAGGCCAGGCAAGCATGAAAATAATTCAGTTTTGGTATTGATTTATTTTCGTTGAAATATATCTCCATATCAGTTTTAATGTGTAAGGTCCAACATATTAGGTTGAAAATACACAAGCCACTCGTGTGCAAATTAGGTCACACTGACCTAACTTTTTGTATGATTGAGTTACTCTTCCAGAGTTGCAATCACATACCGATTTTCTCAATTGTAGGTGAAATAGGGTCAGAAATATTGAGGGAGTAATTAAATATTGAGAAGACAAGTGAATGGACAGACACACAAATAGGTAAAATACTATACCCCCCCCCATTGCTTCAATGACAAGATATCACTTTTGTTTCTTCATTTGTGTCTTCATCCATCGTAGATCATAATCATTTGTTCAATAGTGAAATGCCTTATGCACAGATATTTTTTATCAAATTTGTCATTTTTTGTACTAAACTGATAGACCCTAAACCATGGTGCTTTCAATCATTTTTCGTCAAATTCTGTTGAGCAGTTCTCAAGTTGTTAGTATTTTTTTGTTACCTTTGAGTAATCGCCGCCATATTTCATGGTGGACAAGTCTCATCTTAAATAAAAATTAAAAATGTTCTTCATGGTAGGATGCCATACGTAAAATTTGTGAAAATTAAAAGTTCGTCGTGCTTGGATGCCATCTGTCAGATTTGATCAAATTCTGTTCAATGGATTTTAAGAAGTTGTTTCATGTAGTTTAATTCAGCAGTGGCAGCCATGTTTGAGAACTGACTGACTGGCATCGTATGTACAGCCTTAATTTGGAGGGGAACACAGCAATGTTCGAGAACTGACTGGCATCATATGTACAGCCTTAATTTGGAGGGGAACACTGCCATGTTTGGGAACTGACTGGCATCATATGTACAGCCTTAATTTGGTGGGGAACACAGCCATGTTTGAGAACTGACTGGCATCATATGTACAGCCTCAATTTGGAGAACACAGCCATATCTGAGAACTGGCTGGCATCATACGTACAGCCTTAATTTGGAGGGGAACACTGCCAAAGTTTGAGAAGCTCAAATAACTGTGCTGGAAACAATCTGCAACATCAACCAAGAAAAGATTTTTATCATAAAACATTAAAAAAAAAATTCCGAGTCTTTTCTTCACTTTCTTCAGGATAAGCAAGATTTTCATCTTGTCTCAAACATATACAGTTTCAAGCTATAAAATGAAAATCATAAAGATCAACCAAATCAATAAACTAAAATACAAGTATAAATATATTTATTTGAATATTAAACATACATGAATTCTCAACATCCAAAACAGTCTTAAATGTATTTACAAACATTATGAAATGTGAGGTAAATATTTATTGTAGAATCCTTATTTTCACCAGAAATACAAACAGCAAATTATGATACTTAATTTACAAAAGCAAAGCTGAGGTTCCAAAAAATCAGAGTTCTACAATCCCTCAAATGTTTATGAACATGTAGAAAACTTGAAAGAACAGCTGGGCTTTGACCTGATAAAACATTTCTTTTCATACAAAAATATTAACATAAAAGGTATGTTATATAAAGTTTGACAAAGTACATCTTTCTCTAAAAATAAAATATGCCTGGAAACAAAGTTGTTTTCCTTAAGTTACTGAGACCATGACTTTCAACCCCATCCACAATCAATAAGTTTTGGTATCCCATGCACAAGTCAGTCACAAAATTTAGCAAATTCATACCCATCTTTTTGCCATATATAGTCCTGGATCCATTTACACCATTGAATACCATATTTGTGTGTTTTATGCACTGTTACAAAACAGACATCTGAACATGCCTCAGTATCAATAGCCTAACTTGTAAGGTGCATCACTTTAATGGCTTCATTGAACAGCATTACATGAGATGGCAGTGTATACTGATGCCATTTTTCTTCTTCTAGCCAAAAATAGCAGCTTTCTTTCTTACTCCCTTTGCAAGGCATCCACAAAACTTTGGTCAGGGTATGCAGTCTTGAACTATAGTTATTGTTCACAAAAAGAAATGGACAGATGGTTGATTGTAAAATTTGTCATGTTTTTTTAATAAAAAAGAAATGGCTTAATAGATCTAACAGTTACCCAACTGTTCCTTTATAATCAGATAAGAGAAGTTACTTTGCAGAGTTATGGTCAGCACTACACTGGTTTATAGTTACATTAAATGAAACCACATCATGATGCTAGGAAGCTGTTAATTCAAAACATTATTCAACCAGAAAACAAGTGACCATGCAAAATTTGTGTCAACTCTATTCCAGAGCATGCATAATCTTTTTCATGTGAACATCAAAATAAATAACATCATGATCCTCAACTTGACTAAAGTGAATACCAGACAACCTGTATCTACTGAAATGAACTTGTTCTTAGAATGTACCAATTCACAAACCCATGCAAGTAAACAATACAATGTAGATCACAGTGACCTTCGGTTGAAATGGTATAGTACTAACAGAGGCTAATCCAATTATTGAGTTTTATTTTTTAAAACATTAGCAGTATACATCAAATTAACTTGAAATGCAAAAATATAAAAAAAGTAAATGAAGCATGAAATACGTCACAATGATCAACCTCCACTCACTAAGTTTCATAATTCAATATGCAAAAAACCCATGCGAGTGAAGTGCAAAACTGAATATAAGCCAGTACAATGTGAAATGTTAGGTCAGTGACCTTCCATTATTTTATCGGTGTGATACTAAGAGATGCATACAATCATGTGTGGTACTGATCAAAATGCAGTCTCACAAAATTTCCTTTTCAGGTATAACAGTTGATACAGGAGCCAAAATACCTCCATGGTCATGAGCTAAAGGGTGCCAAACACCTCTTTTGTCAAGAGCCAAATGCAAAATCTTGATTGAATAGTGACCTACAAATTGCAAGGAGGGTGTAGTACTCTTCAAGATGTATCCCCAACAAAGTTTCAAGATTCTAGGTTTAACATTATATGTACAGTGTGAACAAAAACAGAGATAAACCAAAAACTTAACCAAAAATGTGAAACATATTTACATGTACAAAATTTGCCCCCTAAGCCCCCTCCCCTACACACACGTGATATGAAGCCCACTACAAACTGTTGCCCAGGACCTAGGACAAATGAATGGTCAAAAATCAGTGAGGCTGTCACTTTGTATATGCTTTTATCTGTGCCAATGTCAAAGCTAACACTGGGTGTAGTACCAATCTGTGCCAATGTCAAAGCTAACACTGGGTGAAGTACCAATCTGTGCCAATGTCAAAGCTAACACTGGGTGTAGTACCAATCTGTGCCAATGTCAAAGCTAACACTGGGTGTAGGACAGTAACTTTCTGTGGGCAAGTTAAAGAATCAATGCAGATTGAATGATAAAAGTGCTTGTATGAAATGATTTTTCAGGTCAAATGTATCCCCCAACACATACTACAATTTCAATATATTTATGATTGGTTGTTTTGTTTATTATTAATCTGGTCATTACATGAAGAAATTTGTAGTATCAATTTACAATAAGAAACATGTTAAAAAGTGTAATCAGCACCCCCACCCCCCAATACAACTAGAACTGTCAGTGAGATGGAGATTTCAAGATACCCTTAAATCTGTGACAGGACTCGGTATCCTTCTTAGTGTTCAATTTACTATTGAAATTAAGTCGCACTAACCCAGATTTGGTGTATGCAATTTAATCATAAGATAAATGAAATGCAATCATCCTACGATACATTATCAGTGTTACGGTTAGTAGCTATAGGTGAAAAGTTATTGGAATTAGAGTCAATACAAAAGCTATTATGTAACCAATTTTTATGAAATTCTGGACAATAGGTCACAGTTACTCAGTTTTGGTGCAGTCACATTCTTATCCCATAATGCATATGCAGTGACTGTTTTATGTCAAGAGACACAGGATAGAATGTTATAGTCTGGATAGAGAGGATGTATGCAGTTTTTTAAAATCAATTTGAATAAATCCTAGCAAGTGTATCAGGTATGGTGCACAACACAGCTAATGTACAACACAGCTATCTTAATATACATCCAGTTTTAAGTTTGGGGGCAACAGGTGCTATTGTAATGAAATTATAGCATGGATAAGATTTTCACAACAAACCAGTATTCACCAATGTTAATTCTAATATTACGGGGTAATTTTGATGCAAATAGGTGTAATAGTGTAGGACTTACAGCCTGTGCAGAAAGGACGGACACAATTTTTAATCTGTTTGTTGGTTTTAACAGCACTTTTAAAACATCATAAAGACGAAATGGGATGGGTCTCAAATGCACAACCCTTGTACTACATGTCAGTGCTCTACAGGGTTCATGCAGACTTGACAAAAACAAATTCCACGACTTTTCCAAAACTTTACCAGAGCCATTTCACAAAACTCAAGGACCACACTATCTTGCATTACTGATTGTAACTGAGTTGTGTTCAAAGCAAGTTCTTCTAATCTGTGCTTGGCATTCTATGAAATTAGCAGTTATATATTTTTTTAACTCCATTGTCTGAAATTCCATGACTTTTCCAAAACTTTTCAAGGTTTTGAGAAATTTCATGACTTTTCAAGGCCCATGAAATTCATTTTTTAAACTCCAAAACTTCTCCAAGATTGCAGCACCTGCTGTAAACCTGGCTCTACCAACAGAACTACAGTGATTTCCCCAATTTTTAATAACTACTGTAAAGTTAGTCACAACTTGTCAAGTGTGGAGCATGTTACAGGTCCATTCTAAGATGTATCTGCACCATGTTTAGTGGCAACAGGTAAAGAACTATTGGAATAGGGTGCCAACATATTGTTAAATCAATTTTAAAATGATCATAGCAAGAAAGTCAAAGCAAGCTACTTCCATGCATGACACATTTTACCCTCAAGAGGCCCATGTAAGCGTAATCTCACCTTTTTACATAACAGTGGGCAATTTCACTAAGCAGACTTATGTAATATTGTAAGAACAGAACTCAATGTAAACCATCTCCAAACCTAGATACAATGTTAACTGTACCTATTTTACTATAGTCTAATAGCAATTCTTTTAAAAAATAACTGGCATAATTAACATATGTAGACCTCCCTATCTACCTAGTTTCATCTAAATCAGATCAGTATATAGTCTCTGGAGAGGTAGCTAGATCTGGAATATTCTAGTAAAACATACTATGGAATTCAGAGAAGGCATTTTCAATGCTGGGTAGTCACCTCTAGATGCATTTTCGATTTCTTTATCATTTTTATATGAATTCTTTGAGTAACAAGAATACCCTGGCTTACTGCCTTCCCTGCGTACCATGCATGTTTAAATGGAACAGCCCTTAGCCAGCAATAACATCTGTATTATTAATAAGCTCAGATCTCACTTGTTACAGAACCTAGTGTTTTTTACTATGTCTAAGCAAAATCTTATAGAAAAGTAAGTCTCCAGGGTAGTAACAAGTTCAGCCAGTCAGATACCAGAATTCCATATAAATATGTGAAGATGTTTCTTGTAGTCAAACTCATCCAACATTCTGACACTATAAAAAACCATTTAACAAGATTGATCAAAATTGGATCAGAAATGTTGCTGGAGTGTTAACAAGCACAGCCAATCAGATGAAAGGTCACCTCATTAACATGTTGATCTTGCTCAAACATGGCAGTTATCTAATGTGCTGATGACATAATCCTATTTACAAAGTTTTCTAAAACATCTATTAAAAATACCCAGTCTAGAAAGGTAACGAGCCTTAGCCAATCAAATACAAGCTCACCTCATTAATATCCACGGACCTTCCTTACAATAAAACTTGTCCCATATTTTGATGATATTATCCTATCTACTAAGTTTTATTGATATCAGGTAAGAAATGCAACCCCTAGTGGTAAGCTCAACCAATCATAATAAAACTCATTGGACATCATGATGTAAGCCAACTAAGTTTGAAAAACATCAGATATGATATACAAGCTTAGTGGTGGAAACAATCTCAGCAAGTCAAATGAATGATCAAATCATGAATATGCATGTCTCTTGCTAATTATCAAAAATGTTGACAAAATAAACCTATTGTCCAAATCTGCTTGAAATCAGGATAGAAATATGGCTGCCAGATTGGTTAAAAGCTGAGCCAGTCTGGTGCAAGATCACCTCATTAAAATGCATGAATCTCATCACTAAATTTGTTTGAGGTCCTGATGATATTATCAAATTCAGTCCAGAAATATGGAGTTCACTGTGATAAAAAAGTTCAACCAAACGTATGTAAGATCACCTGATTGCTCATTATCAATGTCATCCACAACCTTGAATACGATAAGCTCTTGTTCCAAGTTTGATCAACATTGGATCACAAATTGCTTCCAGAGCGCATTTATTGAAAGACAGTGGATGATAGATACAGTGTCATATAATAAGACCATTTGGCCTTATGGCCAGGGGAGACAACAAATGCTAAATACTGTATATACTTCCATTAAAGTCTCGTTTCAAGTGCTAACAACATTGACCATGGTCTGTTGTTTGTTGTACTGATTACTCCCAGCAAACTTTAGAGACTCAGACCTTCAAATGCAACTGTAGATCTGGGTCTATGAAGTCTACACCTGGATCTGACTTGAAGAATAAAACTAATTACATACTGTAAAATCTGGATAGTGAGAGCATGTGTCAAAATAAGTACACATCGACCTTCAGTTATTTCTGCAGCAAATAAGTGCATATATCTAAATATAAAAGAAAAACACAGTACAAAGTGAAACATTTATTTATTTGCTAAGTAATTTGTTCCTAATTAAGTGATAAATGTGTTTATTTTTAACTATGCTTCACTTCTGTGCTTTCCTTCATGCTATCTTTCTTCTCTTTTAATCAGTCATTATCAGTACTGCATATATTTATGTCAGGCCAACTACAAACAAAGACCCTGATCTACCACTGCATACTGTGCTGGAAGTATGTCGGGCCCAACTACAAACACAGATGTGATCTACCATTGCAAACAGTGACATTAGATCGGGTCTATGTTGCTTCTTCTACTGACTAACCTTAACAAACTGCATATAATCAGATCTGCTGACACATCATGCAACAGCAGATCTGGGTCTGTGCTGTTTGCAGCTGTACCTGAGTATATATGGTATGCTGTTCAATCTGGTAGATTTACATAAATAAAAAAAAATGAAAATAGTTCACTGCGATGCATTTCACTATCAAAATGCCCACATCAAAATTAACATACCACCTTCACTAATTTAAAAATATAAGCTTACACCCTTATTATTCAAACATTTTACAGTACAAAACATTGTATTATTCAAAGTACCTGCATTCCTAAATCCTACAAAATGAATGAAATAATGAATTCATTGTACATGTAAAATCTAAATTATAACAAGCATGTGTAATAACATGGTAAACAAAAAATCCGAACAAAATAACCTAAATATGCATACATATATGTTGATAAAGAAATCAGTAAATGATTGCATGGCCCATCAATTTTCTACTTGTTGAATTCTTCTTTTAATAATTAATAATTACTTTCCAAATCCATGACAAGTACAAATTAGGCTTCTTTTCAGGCAGTACAAAATAAGATATGTTTGAACCAGTTAATGTAATCAAATATTTATATTGGTATTAAAATACAGTTAGCTGCAGGTATTTTATAAGGTATTAACAGCACTCTGTGTCAGTGGTACAAAACAGCAGACTCCCTTTTTCTTGAGCATGCTCTTTATTTACTACAATGTAAAAGACTTCTTGCTTTTCATAAAAAAAAAACTTTGACAATGACCTTAAACTTGATCATGGACTGACACAGACACATACGAGACACAAAAGCGTTTTTTACTAAGATGAGCATTTGTGGAGGCAGGATTCACAAAACATATTGTAAGCCTTCTCTTTAGTGTCCCATTATTTATGCTGAGAGTTTCATTGAAGACATTGCTTTTTATGTTAAGATGAATATCAGCAAATGCCAACACATGTGATGCGATGCCAAAAGGTCTAAATCCTTGTTTATGAGTCTACAAAAATGGTATGCATGCAAACAAGTGCCATTTCTGTCAAATGTACTGTGTTAATCTGCTTGCTTTGAGGCATGTTAACACAATGGTACTATAGAGTCACTTGGAAATGTAGACACACACACACTATAAACCTGCTGAGTCAGCAGAGTGATACATGTCATATCAGTTTTCCTCCATTTGCTCAGTCTGCTGTTGTGGATGAGGTCTGAAATTTGTTGTTTCTTCATACACTAATCCTGAAGGAAGAGAAGAAAACGTTGTGCAGAAAATACCTTCTAACATTCAATCAGTGAGAGATGCTGTCATGAATATTAAAAGCTGTCACACAGGCAAAAGTTAACAATCTAGGAGGGGAAAGCAGGATTTGAGTCCCACTTGATGGGGGTTAATTATCTCTTTACAGCTGAAATATAGATGTAATTGGTATACGCTCAGATTTTAAAGCAAGTCAGCACAACAATGGCTATATGGTACCAATTACAGGTAAAATTCTAAAAAAAAAGGTGATGTAATTGTGTTTTTGAACTTGGTGCAGCAGATAATCTGTGTCACTGAACAACTTTTAGAAGACAATACGTTTTCTAATTAAAATTAAATCTGATGTATCATCACATTTCTATGTGATGCAATACAGTTGTTCATTGTTTTCTTTACATAAAAATGCCATATTCTGGTGGCAAAGCATGGTAATTTTTGAAGGTCCTTTCTAGTTTAAGTAATAAAAACCCATAAATTTGATTGAATTATCAGTATAGTAAAATCAATAATTTAAAAGGTGTTTCTGCCAAGAGATATGCATGAAAAGAATTAAAAATGTTTTTTTTTGTGATCAAATTCACGAACTTCCTCACAATTTGGCAATAATGACTCAGTTTTTAACTCAATCAAATGAATCAAGACCTGAAAATAACTGGACCACCAAAAGGTCAACAGCAATAACTCTAGTGAGCTCTATGGTACTTTCAGATAAATTATAAATGTTTGCTATAAAGTTAAACATTTCGATTTTGTGTGTTCTGCAGCACAATATAAGCTATAAATGGCAGGCATTTTATTTGGTTATTTGAAGATGCGGAGAAAATCCCAGTAAGAACCACCCAACCCATGGAAAGCTTATGGCAAGCTTTATCACATTGGTCAAGCTGAGACTTGAACAAATGTGGACAGGTGAGATTTCAGTGTTCTGTAATAGCGAGCACCTTAGACCTGTTGGCCAACCATGGCCCCAACCATCGTTTTGAAGTCCAAGCATATACAACAGTGTCATAAAAAAATAACAAACCAATTTCACAACTGAATGTATCCATGTAAGACACATAGATGCTAATGCTGTAGGTGAACCTTACTACCAACTTCCCAACATTTTATTACTTGCAGGAAAGGGCAAGAAATCAAGGTACCACTGTTAACTAGATCTGGAAGTGTTTCTAGAGAAAGTGATTTTGGCATATTTGTTTTAAATACTTTTCATTAAGAGCTAAATATGCAAACAGGGTTCATTCTAAGTTGAGCATTTTGTAGTAAGAAGGAACTACAATACATTTCTATCAGTTTCAACTGTTGTTGTTATTATCATTCAGAGTGAAATGTGCATGTAAAGCTGAATCAATCTTTCGGTCTATAACTGATTTTTTAATGGGAACAAAAATGGAGTCTGCAATTTCAGCCCCAAAAACGTAACATAATGAAAAATAATGCTGTTGGAGAAAATTATGTTCTAAACAATACTTTAGAGGATGAAAATGAAAGGAATGAGTTTCTGATCTTTATGGGAGCTGCATTTGTAATGGATAGCGTCACAAGTCAACACGACACTATACTACATTACACACAGCATCATAAATTCTACCCTCTCGGTAACTCAATTATCAGGTCAGCATAACGTATCTAAAGGTACCTAATTTGCTTCACATAAGTATTTAAAATGAATTAGGTACTTTTAGCTACACTTAATGACACTTACCTGAAAATTTGCCAAATTACAGACAGGATAAAATTTGCAATGCTGTGTTGAACAAACTATAGTGTAATCCCATTCCAATATCATTACCAACTTAATCCACACACAACAACATTGGTTCAGTTCACGTATGAAGTTAGTAGTTAAACTGTTTCCATGCACTGCATAAAATGTTCAGTCTTAATGGGTTGGTGTGAGTGAAAGCTTTCAACTTTAGCATGGCTAGATCACATGACTTACAGTCATCTATAAATAGAAAGTGATGAAATCCAAACCAAGCCAATCCCCTTGCAAACAAACATGTGGTTATAAACTTGTTTTTAAAATGAGTAAATAAAAGCACCTTGATCGTTAGTACTTTAAGAAAAAGGAATTATTGATCGCTGTGCCATGATGACAAATTCTTCAATGCTAATGGAATGGAGCAGAAAGTGACTTCTCAGATGAATGTCTATGACACGGAAAGAAGAGTGCTTTAATTTGTATTGTTTCATCTTAAATCAAACATCAAACCCTTGCAATCCATCAAAGAAATAAGCTGACTCTCCTTCTGGTGCTGTGTTGTTGCTGACAATTACTGATCAAAGCTGGCAGGTATATGGAACTACAACTGTATGAAAAGAATCAGTTGGCTTCTTACAGACTTTGATGTTGAGACAGTTAACTTTCAAGACTTAAAATGTTTTACAGTTTGTCAGTACATGAACACTGACAGCTTCATCTTTTTCTGGTAAAGAGCAAATTTTATATAAAACAAACCTGTGTATACCAGTGTAATGGAACCTAAATTGGGTGTACCTCAAATGTCATATCGTGTCCACACTGAGTAACTGATCTTGAGATCACCCATTTTGGATATTACGACTAACACCAGGTTTTTTTATTTTTAAATCGTCGTTTTTCTACTTTGCCTGGATAAGAGCAATGTATAAATATCATGCAAATGGCCACCTAGGCCACTGTTACAGTAAAGTCACTACCATATTTATTCATGACTGGTATATAATGACACAAATGTCAGTAGGAAATGTATATGGGCTTGGCACTTTTTGCATGTTTTCTGTTGACTGAATAATCTCAAATAGTTTATTAGTTATCCTACAAAGTGTATAAAAAAAGTCTCCTTATACATACATAGCATGTACAGGTAAGAAGGTGAAAAAGAGATGACTTACTCCTCCATTCCTCTATACTGACTTCCATGTCCTCCCAGGACTGGTCATATGGCTCGGCCTCTGGTTCATCTGATGGGTCAGCATACTGACGCAAATAGGGGTGGGCTAGTGCTTGTGTCGCTGTGATCCGTGTCTCTGAGTCCAGGTCCAACATACGTTCCAACAAATCAATAGCTGGTCAGAGAAAACAGAGAGGTATTAATGCAAGAAAGCAACAGTTTGTTGTCATGAACTTATTTTAACTTTCAGTAATAGCAGTCATATATAGGATGATGTACCAAAATATTTGTATGAACTTTAGATTTTTGTTACTATATAGGTCTAAGACAAGAATTTAGTCTGATTTGTTGTTGTTGCTGTTGTGGGGCTTAACGCCATTTTTCAGCACACGATAGGCTATACATGGCGGCCAGAATTAATGGTGGAGGAAGAAATTGGAAAATCCGCGGAAAGAACCACCAACCCACGAGAAGCTACTGGCAAGTTTTCTCACATATCCACATTCGCCGAATCTTAGACTCAAACCCACGGAGACAGAGGTGAGATGGCAGTGATCTGTAACAGAGAGCGCTTTAGACCACTTGGCCACTTGGGGCCCCAGAATTTAGTCTGAATCTGCATAGTAATTTCTAAAAACTTGTTCAATGGTGTTTCTCATTTTTATGGATGGCCAATATTATCTAAATGACCATCATTGTTGAAATTGTAAGGTCCTGATGCTAGAGCACTTGGCAAAATTCTATCAATCCTTTTCTATATAAGAAGCTAAAAATTTTTTTTTAAACAATGGCTGCCATATTTGATAGCTAATCAACATGATTTGTACAAAAATCAAAAGGCTGAGACAACTGAATACCATTGGTCAAATTACTGTCACACATTAACACTTTCTGTGAAACTATTTCACATTTTTTCCTTTTTATAGTAATAGTGGCAATATTTAAAGGTGGATCACAAAAATTTCTGTAGTCTAAAATGTCTTTATGCCTGGGTAACCTCTCTGTCTAAAATGTATTTATGCCAGGGTAACCTCTCTGTCTAAAATGTCTTTATGCCCGGGTAACCTCTATGTTTAAAATGTCTTTATGCCCGGGTAACCTCTTTGTTTAAAATGTCTTTATGCCAGGGTAACCTCTCTGTCTAAAATGTCTTTATGCATGGGTAACCTCTTTGTTTAAAATGTCTTTATGCCCAGGTAACCTCTCTGTCTAAAATGTCTTTATGCCTGGGTAACCTCTTTGTTTAAAATGTCTTTATGCCCAGGTAACCTCTTTGTTTAAAATGTCTTTATGCCAGGGTAACCTCTTTGTTTAAAATGTCTTTATGCCCAGGTAACCTCTATGTTTAAAATGTCTTTATGCCCAGGTAACCTCTTTGTTTAAAATATCTTTATGCCCGGGCAACCTCTATGTTTAAAATGTCTTTATGCCCGGGTAATCTCTGTCATATTAGGTCTAATTCTGCTGAGCACCTGATCAATACTTTAAAGTGTTTAATTTTTTAGTTAATGGTAACAATATTTGATGCTAGATCTGCATCATTTGCACAAACTTGAAAGACCCCTAATGTCAGAATACTCTCAAATTCATTTGAGGTTAGTCAAGCAGGTTTTCATAAAATAAAAAATGGGTCAATCTTGATGCATGCTTCATGCCAGAGTGGACAAAGCATTACACTTAACACATGCAGGAACATACTGCAGGTTGAGAAGTTACTTCCTTTAGAAGTGTCTGTCTTATTTAGGGGTGTGAGTGAAAAAGGAGTAAAGGAATCTATTATTGAAAGCTTAAGAAACATTTCACTCCCATGATCATATCTCTCTGCAGTAATTTCATATTTCCTGTTGCCTCCTCCTCTTGCACTACTCCCAGAACCATAAAATGTACTATCTGACCTGTCATACGTTATGGATCTAACACCAATGGGATTGGTTCATAATAATAAACACGTTATGAAATTATAAATTTCGATCTGACATATCATTGGGTAGAGCAAGAAGGAAAAACAACAAAAATTAATGACAATCAGCATCTCCATGCCTATCCTGCCAGCGGAAATTAATGACAATCAGCATCTCCATGCCTATCCTGACAGCGGAAATTAATGACAATCAGCATCTCCATGCCTATCCTGACAGCGGAAATTAATGACAATCAGCATCTCCATGCCTATCCTGCCAGTGGAAATTAATGACAATCAGAATTTCCATGCCTATCCTGATGGTAGAAAATATGGCTAATTTTGAGCGAAGCTGAAATAAAACTTTACCACTGCAATCTATTGCACTATGCTATCATATGCAAAACAAGTTAGCAAGAAATTTTCTCACCCAAGGATTTTGTTTTTTTCAAACAGTTATGAGAATTGTCTGCACTAATCTGGAACTCTGTATTTTGCAGTATGGTTGTGGTTTATACTACCCAACAGTCCACAGGAAGTATTTGCAGGACAAAGGTTTATACATTTATAGATGTCTGTTGGGTCCCACATTACTAATGATTCAAAAGATCATTTGATGGATTCAAAGACATTAATAGAATATGTTTTAAGTATAATTTGGGGCAGACACTTACAATAATTCAGGTCAAGGGCACTGAGAACAAGAGTTAATTCAAATAATCAGTTGCTAGATTTCAGAATCAATCCTCCACCATTCCGGTCTATTATAATGACAACCAATTTATGGTTCTACCACTACTTTAACTTGTCATTACTACAATGACAACCAATTTATCATTCTACCACTACTTTCACTTGTCATCTACTCATCACCGTAAAACATCATTCCAATTAAGATCCTCCTCCCTCACTTGGTGTAGGAGTTCAGGTGATCTGAATAATGGATGAACAGACTTATGGACTGAAGCATGAGAAGGTGAATGGATGGACTGCAGACCTGCCAACCAAAAGAAGACCTACTCGGTCAGGCAGTTGATATTTTCCCATAAGTCAGACCAATTTTCCATAAGGTGTAATAAATTATAATGTACTGACATTGTTAAGTTTGAAAGCATGCATTTAAAAAGTTCATTCCTCTTGTTCTGAACACGCATCGTTTACTGCATGACATTTTCAGAAAATTCTATATGTGACATCTGGATCATGAAGACATTTTGCGTCAAAAGTATGTGCAGTTTAAAGCATTTTAGGTACTCTTGTAAAGTTAGTCTGATTCCCTGATCACCTCCACTGATTTTAATATGAAATCCAAATAAAAAAAAGAATCCAGTATCCAGATTTTACCAACAATCGTACTTCTGTAATTTTTGCTACTACTCCACAAGTCCTTATTTTAAGGTCACTTACACAAGACTTGTGGTCAAATTGGATGGGTTCGCAGGTCTGGGACTGTGAAATGGATGCATGGCCAGGTGAATGGATGGACCAATAGATGTATTGATGGGTGAATGGATGTACAGATGGGTGGACTGATACATGGATAGGTAAATAGATGGACAGATGGACTAATATTTGGATGGGTGGAGTAATATATGGATGGGGACATGGCCAATCACAAAATATACATCCACAAAAGTACAAGTATTGTAATCAAATTAAAATAGAATCTTTTTGTGTTTAAACTGTTAAAACGTTTACAATGAGAACAAAATTATATGATTATTGCTCACCATTTGGGTTTGCACCAACAATCACAATTCTAAAATCTTTTTTCTCCCATTTTTCAAGTTGCTTAATATAATTTCTTGCCTGTAACGAAAAATTTCATATATTTAGAATATGTGTGATATTGATAGCATGAAAAAAAAAGGCTGCCAACTAGATTCTTATATCTCAGTAACCCAAATTGTTGGACTGTCAAATTTTCTGAACATCACAGTTCCAAAATTTTTAATTTTAAATAGTACAACAAAAACACTGGACAGAAAAACAAGTTTTCTAAAAAGCCAACAATATACAGAAAGTTCAGATTATGACATAAGCTGTACCTGGAAGATGGTGATTGAGTAAATAAAGCACCAAGTCATGAACTCATTATGATTATATAATTATCACATGGATTAACTGAAAATGTTGCCAATAAAAAAAAACCCCAGCTGATAAAGCTCGCATCTCATGATAAACACTTTCCTAAACACAGCCAGGTGCAACCTTATTAAAGGCTATAATAAATGAAAAACTACCTTTCATCTCAGGACAGCGGTTGGAATTAATTAATCAATCACTTTCATAACTGCAAAATCGATGATCAGCATTACAATGAGGCGACACATGGTACTGGAGGCTTCTTTTATTTTCACCACTGGCATTTGTACAAACTGAGATCAAGTGAACTTCAACCAAAAGGGCTTTCATGATATACTAGTTTTTCTGTGTATGAGAAGAAATCCTACCTACCTCGGCACTACTGATCTTCTCTAACAATGCATCACTTGGAGTTCCAACTAACGAAAGAATTCTCTGCAGCTGATCAATATCTACAGCAGCAGATAAGGAATATAACTATACATGTTTCATGCTGGTTACCAATACCACACACATCCACAGTATGAACCCTTCTGAAACATCTTATGAAATATTTTTATTTGTATTAACATTACTGTAACCTGAACAACAAAATATCTGATAAACTTCTGAAAATCTAATCCATGCAGATGCTGTCCTGTGAACTAGACATTGTATTTTGTTCTTGTCCAAGCAGTAATGTATGATCATTCATTTCCCCTTCTCAAGCTCAATTACAAGTTCAAAGATCACATTATGCCATACAGAAACTACAAACTCTAGTATCACAACCATGAATTTAAAGATCCCCCTCCAATCAGCCATGTATGATGATGCACCCCTGCCCATTTTCTTACTGTATTCATTCCTAGAGATTAATAAACCTGCTAGCATTTGATAAATCAACATCATGATGTAATCTGGTAATAAAATATTTAGTTTTGGATGTGTGTATTTTAACTCTTTGAAAAATTATACAGTACTTTATATTGTTTCAATGCACATGTATCAATATGGTATCCAGTAGCTGTAATTTACACTCTCTGCCTTAAATTTGATATTTGAGATAAAAATTGAGAGAAACAAGAGGAGGAATAAGGTATTAAAGCACTAGTAACAATGAAAATGAAAGAAAGAATAATAAAAATACTAGTATATGAAAATTATATTTAACACTTATTCAAATCAATATTTGAGAACTGCTGATGAAAATTAATATCCATCTGCAAGTTCCATGCATTTTTAATCCAGAAGAACTAGCTTGTAAAATACTAGAACTATTACCTGAAGCACTCTTATTAATGAAACACTAATTACAGAAGAGTATTGAAGCTCACACTCCGCTGATTTTCAGACAATGTCACTTTATCAACCTCATGTCAAGTCTAATGGTAGACACAAATGACCAAATTGCGAAAATTAAGTAAGTTCAGCTTTACCATAACCACTGATAATTTAGATACAATCTTTCACTCTTTGTCAAGTAAAGCTGCAATCATCAATTCAGCATTAATTTGCTTGATTAATGAAGTTGGAAGGTTCACTAATACAGAGTACTGTTCATCACCAGCAACATCTTCCTTTTCTGTAATAGTCTGCATGACCTGTTTAACAGACCAGTTGTGAAAGTGTGATTTTAATTCTTCTTTGTATTCTTTGTTTATTATCAAGTCTAATGGATGAAGTTGGTCAGTACATGAGGCAGGCACAAACAAATGAGTGATTCTTATCTTTCAGTTTAGTTTGCAACTCTGCACTTTGGTGGCATCGGCGTCCTTTGATACTGAGCACCCATACGAAGACACAGTGTTAAGTAACTGATCTTAGTGTTTAATTTGTGCTAATAGAGGTAGTAATATTGTTTTAGTGTTGTTGGCTGCATCAGCTTCAATTAATGATATTCATTCCGACTTTAATATGGTGCAAGGTACTGAACTTGTCAGGTCAGAAAATGCCAGATGAAAATAAACGATACAATGGAAGTAAATTCCAACTATTTCACTAAAAATATTGCTACAAACATGGTGGAATTAAATTATGATAATATGAATTCTCTTTATGGCATTACATGATTCATACAGGTGAAATATGACTAAATTCAAGGACTTTATTTTGATTTTCAAGGAGTCTTGTATCTGAACTCACCATAGATATCTACATTTGGAACAATCTTCAGACTGACTTGTGGCTCATGTAACTGCATTCTCCTCTCCCAATAAAGTTCACTAACATAGGTACAATAAACAAAAAGTCAAACTAACAAAAAGTTTATTAACAAGTTCTTCCTCTGTACTTAATTTCTCTTCAGCTCCTTGATCTTAGCATCTAATAAGACCTTCATAAATTCCAAATTTCTCCTCAGCTCCTTTTCTATTAGCATTGGCCTGTGCAAGAAGGTGCCACTTTATTGTCTTTTCTGCTTTTAAAGACAGTTCATCTGCTTTCTTCACAAGTATTTCATAATCTAATCTGGCCTGCATTTTTCTTTTTTTCGGATCTTCCATGTTATCAAGAACATTCTTTCTTTTCCTCTGCCCAGACTCAGACTGCATATTTTCCCTCTCCTTCTCTAAATAAGTTTCATACTTCTGTCTTGCTGAAGCTGCACTTACAAGAAGCTGATTGGCGATTGGAACATTCAGTACTCCTCCCACATTTCTAACATAATCACATATGATCCTCTGTGCAACCACACTTTGCCCCTTCAAATTTTCACACTCTACTTCCTTGTTCACAGAAAAGCCACGCTCTGCTGTTGCTTGTCCATGGGAGAGGGTCAACAGGAGCTTAACAATCTCCAGCAGCTTCCTATACCTAGCATCTGACATGTGCTCCACAAAAAATTTGTCCAGTCGATCCTTGTATGGATCACAGCATGTAAACTTATCAGTACCAATAACTATTATAATGTCTAGAAAGTCATTATATTGTTGCAGGATGACTTCACCATCAAGCACATTGATTCTTTTTGTTGCAATAATCAACTTCATAAGTTTCTTAAATTTGTCCCTGCTGAGATTTGTATATCTGGCCATTTCCCTTGGACACAAAGATACCAATTTCTGACCAAAGAATAAGTGATTGGGGATTTCACAGTAATCTTTTTCAACACTTCAATCACAAATGCCATACATTCCATTCTGAACTCCATTACTTCTTTTTCACTTGAGGTTGCACTTCTCCACTTATCTTCAGCTAGTAAACCGATGTCCACCTTCTTGTATGTCAAAAGATTGGTCTTTTCTAAAGCTATCCTTAGCAACTTTTCTGGTGTGGTTGCCTGGTCCAAAAATTCAGGCTTGAAAACTTTCCGCATCAAGCATTTGATGACTGTAGTCAAGTCATCCACCATAAAGGGCACCATGGGCTTATCTGTTTGGTAGTTAGCCAGGAAAGGCTGCAATATGGTTGCAATGACACCAAAAAAACTCTAGCTTTGCTCTGATTAGCTTGTCCTTCACTGCTTGACTTACTACATCAAATGATTTGTTGGTAGGTTTAGGTAACTGTTTTGACTGAACCTTCTTGACATAAAGTTCAACTGAATCCAACACCTGCAATGCTCGCTGGAAAACGGGTACGTTTTCTAACCATCTATGGTCTACAAATTTTAGTGGCATGATTGTATTGCCAGTCAATTTCTGGTAACCTTCTCTCCTGGCAGGTGAATCTTTAAAAGGATAGTACAAACTGCACAGAAGTGAAGCGATTCCCCATTCTGTAACAAGTGCACCTGCCTTAAATGCATTATGCAAAGTATGCAGTCCACATGAGCCAATATTAATTAAATCATGGCTATAGTCTGTATTTATCTGGCTTTTGATAATGTCTAGAACTTTCAAATTCACATTGGGCCCGTCCATACTTATCTGCATCATGTTGTGGATATTCAAGTGGTTCATTGTTTCTTCTCTGAAATGATCAACTATGTCATCAGCTGTAGCATGGCCTGCAATCAGAGAGGATAAATACATGTAAATCTTCACCAATTGCCTGGGTCCATGCTAAGTAATAATTAAAGTACAAAGTATCAATTTATTTATTTTTAGTTCATGCACTTCATTATATATGTATGTATGATTTATGCTTATTTAGTTTATTTTTTTTTATTCACCTATCTTTAGTAATTCCAAGGAAAATGTGAATGCAATCAATACTTCTAAACTTGACAGCTGATGAAAAAAATTAAAAGAAACTAAAAATAAAAATAAAATAAAAATAACAATAATAAACAATATACTTACCTAAAAACTGTGATCCCAAGTATCTGGTCACAACCTGGTTTGTCCCATCATCCCAGAATCTGACATGTCCATCTGCTTTTCTTGCATTTTCTTGTTCAAGGATTCATCAAATAGAATCACAAACACACCAATGACACTTGATAGAATAAATTTTTTAAGGTGTTCCGCAATGCCAAAAACACAAGTAAGATGTTTTCCTTTCTGCACATGAAAACTTTGCAGCCAGAGCACTGTCTGGGAACATAGCATGAAAAACGTCAGCAATATGTTCATTTGATTTGAAGGATGCATGTGTGACCACAGTATGCAATGTCCATAAAATTTCTAACTTCAGAACATCGTTCTTGGAAAGGAAGTTGGAAATATTTGCAGATGTTAACTGTGTGGTTGAAGCTGCATCAGATGGGGGTGGGGATAACATCAATCCTGTCATTAATTTATCGGAATGCGACTGTCTTAGATATAATGTCAGTGCCTCTGGCACATGTCTTGATTTTGTCTGTGTTTATTCCAAAATAATCCAAACTCATCGCTGACATTGATGCTTCACTTTTCCAGTGTTTTGCACCTTTACAGTGTGATTTAAGGGAACTCTCACACATAGCCCCAATGTCTATAACTTTGTTGCACACACAACACATAGCTTTATGTCTGTCCTGGGTCTCCTTGACCCACTTATAGAAGCCTTTCCATTCTCGATTAAAAACACACTTCCCTGGCGGCATTTTCATGTAGAAACCAAAGCCACGAGGTGTGATGTAAGAAATAGAAAGCCGCCATATTGCTATTCCCACAATGCTGCTACACAGAAATCTTGAGTAATCTCCCTTTCCTTAGTTACCAACCAAGCCACAGAAAGTAAAAGGCATATAGTCGATCTGACATTTTCTGCAATTTTTCCACTGAGGTTTCTTTTTTAAAAATAATTTTGGTCTTTTATTTTCTTAAAAATTCAAGCACGTTTTAAGGATTTTTGCTCATTTTCAAGCACTTTTTAAGGACTTTTTCCCACTGACATTAAAAATAAGCACTTTTCAAGAGGATTTGAAAAAAATAAGCACTTTTCATCCAGCAGTTGAAAAAAATGCAAGTACTTTTCAAATCTGTGCGAACCCTGCATTAGTTTAGATTTCAAAACAAAAACAAAAAAGGAGTCTTGAAGGGCATGGTTGAGAGAAAATTACTGACCAATGTTTACCAATGACCTGGACGTTTGGTCAAGGTATGAGGTCTTGATTAGAAAGCATTATTTTCAAATTCATCTTACTATGACTGTGACCTTTAATGTTTAGATATCAAAATCTATAGTTGCTTTATTTCTATAAGTACAAGTTATCCAATGGTTGCTCAAAGAACTTGCTCTAGAACAAAGTTATTACTCAAAATAACTTATTCAAGAACAATGCTTATTCTTCAAAGAAACTTACTCAAGAACAAAAGTTATTTCTCAAAGAAACTTACTCATTAAGATGCAACAACATGCAAAGTTTAATCAGGGTCAAAACAAATTTATTAGTCTAGATGTCAATGACACAGAGGATATGACAAACAAATTACTGTAGAACCATCCCTAAGTTTCAAAATAAGTTCAGTGACCTAAATTCTGCTCTAACTTTCTATTTACATTAACACCAACCATATTTCACAGCAGAATGGCATCATGTATATAACATTTAAAGACCTTTATACTAGGATGTATTAGTCAAATTTGGTTAAATTCTGTTCAGACATCTGTGTGAAAAAGGTTGTTCTATTGAAGATCAGCATCATTTATATAATTTTTGAAAGTCACATATGCCAGAATGCTTTCTCTGAAATTTTGTCAAATTCCATTGAGCAGGGTTTAAGAAGCTGTTTAAAGTTTCAACTTCTTTTAGCAATGGCAGCCATATTTAATGACAGATACTTATTATTTGAACAAATGTGGAAGACAGGTATGCCAGAATGCTCTCTGTCAAAATTTGGTCAGATCTGCATCTTTTGTACTTGAAAGCCATTTACACCTGATTCTGCTGCGTAGTTTTTGTGAAACTGTTTAAAGATTTTCTATTTTTGGTCATGGGAGCAATACTGACTGACTGACTGACATCCAATGAACAAATCTGATAAGCAATGTTGTCAGAATGCTCCATGTAATATCACATGTAAATTCACACGTTTTAAGAAATGTGAAAATAGCAATATTGAACAGATGGGGGAAGATGGATGATGCACAATGGATTAAGGTACCATTCCATAAGCTCCCTTGTTATCATAGCCGAGAGAGCCAAAAACCTACATCTCCTGTTTTCATCGGAAAAGTGGGGTACAACTAAATGTTTCATATAAATTAATAAAAATAACTGAAAAAAAAGCCAAACCAGGAATTAAATAGGAAAAGGATACGATCTGTGCCTGGAAACAATGGTCTTCCTGTCAACATTTCTGCCATGATACATCCAACAGACCAAATGTCCACTGAAAAAAATAAACAGATGTAATGAAAGCCATTATATATATGAATCTTCAACCAGATAAATACTGCTACTGTAAATTAGCATTTTTCAGCTAATCATTTATACACTTTAATGTGATGCCACTGTATATTTGCTAGCATGATGCAAGACAGACAATGCTTGCAAGATGCAAGGTGTAATGATGTGAAAGTTTAAACTGTTCATGTCAATGAACTTGATATCTTTTATGAAAACCTCGCAATGGCACTTTCCAATTCTTGGACTAACCTAAATGCTCAGTGATAATTCTAAATATTTATTGGTCATAAATTCAGAGCTACTTCAGTATTACTGAATACAATATATTTTACTGTACTGTATATAATCGTGGAAGATGACTCCAGCAAATAGAACGAACAATAATCTGGCTGATTTTATAGTGATTACACCAGAAGGCAGTGCCTACCCCCAAAAGATTCAAACTCCCACATAAATATGATTACTGTTAAATAAGAAACACAAGGTATTTGCTAACTGGTGCACTGCAGGAGTAGCCCACAATGTCGAGACAGGTATGGAGAAAAGTACAAAAGTGATTAAAGCATGATTAGGCCACAATGACTTGCTCTTAGTATCAATGAATAACTCCCCTTGTGTTGTGTCCAGATATCAGATTTCTTGAGAGTAGGTGAAAACAAGTCAAAGATATTAAGGTCGAAAGACATAAATAACAGAAAATGTAAAAGTACGTTAAGTTACACTGGTTGAGCCCAGGACTCGAACCCATGCAGAGGTGAGATGGCAGTGATCTTTAATCGTGAGCACTTTAGAGCACTCAGGGCCCCTATTAGTTGCAACAAACGAATATCAGAAAATATAAAAGTATGTTCAAGTGAGACTCAAACCCGTGCAGACAGAGGTGAGACTGCACTGATCTGTAGCGGTGAGATCTTTAGACCACTTGGCCACTTGAGGCCCTGCTTAAGGTTGTAACAAATGAAAAACTGAAGATACTAATATTCAAGTTACAATCCTTGAGATGCATCCACATGCCATGATTTATGTGTTGCTGAAACATCATACAAGATTTTGAGGATGAAATGAACGAATGGCTGAAAATAAAATTCAAGTCACTCAAACAGTAAATCAGGTCACAGTGACCATCTTTTGAAATGGTAAAGTTTCATTGGGTGAGATGTATATACATACCAATTTTCAACAGTTTAATTGGGTACAAGATATTGAGCCTGTAACAAACAGCTGATAATACAAGTTACTCAAGCATGTAAATCATGGTACAATGGCCTATTTATGGTATGGTCGAGTTACTCCTTCAGATGGATCCAATACCACACAAGATAAAGTCCAATATACTGAGGAAGAGATTTGGGTCACTTCATTTTGACATCGTTGAGTTAAATGTTGGCACAATGTATACGCATGCACATACCCATTTTCATGAGTGTTGGTAAAATAAGGTCCAGGATATTTTTGATGTTGAGATGAAAATAAGTAACTCGCGAGTGATCACTAAATAACATTGATCAAGTTTTGGTATGGCTGTCATTTTGGTTGAGATGTATTCACATACCAATTTCCATGAGTATGAGTGAAATAGTGCCCAAGATATTAAGAGTGTATATACAAATAAAAGAGCATAAGATATAAGTCACTGAAGCATGAAATGTAGGTCGCAACTAATTTTGGGATGGTGGAGTTACTCTTACTGCAGTGAACATTCACACAAGAAAGTAGTAACCAAGGGGCTAAACACTATATCCCCTCCCAACTTCAATGTCATTAGGATAAAACAGTGTAAACATAATAGCTGTTTGAAATATTAACTGGATAGCTTGCCATAAAAATCATCAGCCATATGTTGTAGGATCCAAAATAAAACTGACCAGTGCTATGGTCTGAACTGCCAAGATAAAAGCAATTACCAGTGTGATTATAATGCATCCAGTTCAGCATAATTTCTGGGGCTCTGTACCAACGTGTTGCTACATATCCAGTCATGGAGTCATCTGCAGCACGGGCAAGACCAAAATCCAGAATCTGTACAAAAGCATGTAGATTAAATTAATCAGTATAATTTTCAGGTCCACCAAGAATATACAGTTAATACAAATGTAGACTCAATTATTATGACACAAAAGACAAATGAATCTAATGCCCACCTGACAAGCTTGGATGCTTCAAGTTTTTCCTAGGACTATTTAAACAAATTATGTATCATGAAATCTGCAGCAATGTTAAAACTTGATACACAAAAATGGACCCCTTTTACCTTTTGTGTAAGAGTTGTCTCCCATGCTGGAAGAACATCAAGAATACAGCTTATGTTATAAAACCATTGTCTGATAGAAAGAACATGATACATTCAAAATTTCTCTCATATATATGAATGTATTCAACTTAAAATAATCATTAATTTAGTTCATTAGCTCAGATTTGTATCATTCTTCATGTTCTATACACAATTAACTGAGTGTTTTTCCCTACCCACATCCAGCAAGTCACTGTATCCAAAATTGTATTCTGAGCAAGATTTTATTCACATTAAGGATACAATGTTATTAGATATACCAAATATTTCATTTCAGTTTTTATTTATCTGGCCTATGATTATCATGTATCATGGTAAATGAAAGAGTGGATGCATCTACACCTCAGTCTACTCAAAATAATGTGCATCGAAAAGATGATGACATTGTATTCTTCATGTTTTTCTGTGACCATTGCTTTTCATTCCAAAACTTTTATTTGACTTGTACATGTTAGTCAGACTATCTGAAGTAGTCCTCCCGTGAAGTGTTCTGAAGATGTAATCATGGCTAACATGCTGTTTTTAATTATAACTTCAATTAGCATAGTGTATACGCAATTCAATTAAAAATTGCTGACATTAATAAATTGTAAGCTATGAATATCTTACCTTTAACTCACAGTCTTCATTCACTGCAATATTGCTGGGTTTTAGATCCTGATTAAGGAAAAATTAAACAGTAAAACAAGGTGACTAGGAATCTCAAATGTCTAAAATTTCAAGTATTTACCTGCATCTACTTGCATTTCCTTCCTTATGACACAGACAAATAAGTTTCAAAATACACAAACATTAGACTTATACTGGCTAAGTGCACACTGAAAAATACTAAATAAAATAGGAGATCTTCATGGTACAGTTTCCAAAATTTTCACAAAGCCACCCCATAACATCCTCTTCCAATTACACTATCCTTGTACATGGCATTCTTTCTTTTATCAGCTTGCACTACCAGTAATATACTGTGCTTTATTCTAAGACATAATAATAATAAGGATAATAATAATAATAGTAATAATAATAATAATAATAATAATAATAATAATAAAGACTTTATTTAGAGAAGGTAACTCAGTTACAGAACTAATCTACCTCGAGGCCTTCTATCTGTTATGTACAATATATACAGTATATACAACATGATGTGAAGAATCTGGCTTGACACTAAACAATTATGTGATTTTAAAAGTCAAAGTATCAAGCCGGGAACACATGCACAGGCATCTGTGAATACATAAACATATATAAAATATAAAATATCATCCTGCATTGAAAAATTCAACCGTGAAAATGATACAAAATTACAGAAGAGCAGGCGGTATTTATTGTACCAGAACTATTCAATTTTCTAAGACACTCATTATGAAAAGAAGAAATGCTAGGGGCCTGCCTTATGTCACTGGGAACGTTGTTCCATACCAGTGGACCAGTATATTGAAAACTTTTTTTTTTAAACAATTCCTTCTTTGGCCTTGGTATAATATAATTTTAACTTCTCATGGACCTTAAATTTGGAGTACCATCAGCATCTCTTTGGTGAAAGATATTGCTTACTTAGACAGGAATGGCTGTTCTGGATACTTTATACATCAATTTGGCCTTTCTAAGAAATATTCTTTCATGTATTGTCAAAACCTTTATATTATTCACTGCATCCTGGAAATTGTCTATACATTGAACTAGAATTAAATGGAAAGCCCTCTTTTGGAGTCTTAAAAGTGCTGTTATGTTTGAATTAGAGGTATTACCCCAAATTATATTATAATAGCCCAGATATGGCTGATTATAACTTTTATAAAAGATAACCCTATACTGAAGAGGAATGTATGTTTTGATTTTGCCCATTAGCCAAAGATAAGAAGTAACCTTTTTCGAAACATGTTTAATATGAATAGACCAAGTAAGATTGTTATCTATGAATACACCAAGAATTTTATCCTGAGAGGTCATATTAAGTCTCACAATGTCAAATAGAACCTGGAGTTTGTCGCTATCTAACCTTGCTCGTTTTTGTTGCGTTGTAACTAGCAGGGCTTTCGTTTTTTCTGTATTTATGATCACACTGTTTTCCTTGCGCCATATTCAAAGTCTGTTGAGAGCATCTTGTCAGTTATTTTCAAGTACCATTTTGGTTTTACCCATCTCAGACAGTGTAGTATCATCTGCATAGAGGTCAGTGGAAGAAACTGAAGTTCCAATCTTAAGAGGTAAGTTGTTGATAAACAGAATGAATAACAGAGGTCCAAGGATGGAGCCCTGTGGTACTCCACAATTAATATTTTTACTTTCAGAAAGTTGACCATTTAAAGATACTTTTTGCACTCTATTGGTTAAGTAAGAAGTAAACCAGTTTAGGGAGTTTTCACTGCATTGATAGATTTTTAGTTTTTCAAGCAAAATTTCATGGTCTACAAGATCAAAAGCTTTACAAAAATCAACCATAATACTGCCTACCATTTCTCCTTGATCTAATGCTTTCAGCTATTTATCAATCAAAGATACAAGTGCAGTTTCACAGGAGTGATTCTCTCGAAAGCCAGACTGATTATCACAAATAAAATTGTAAGTGTTCAAATAACTGAGAAAAGAATCATGTACATGTTTTTCTAGTAATTTGGAGAGACAAGGAAGGATAGAGATGGGTCTGTAGTTATTTACATCATCTTTGTTCCTGCTTTATGCAATGGTGTAACCTTGGCAGTTTCCATGTTTGTGGAAATTTATTACACCTAATACTTTCATTGCAAATGAAAGCTATACTCTCTACAACTGCAGGTGCAGCTACCTTTAGTTGCCTTGGTCCAATCATATCAAGTCCAGTAGCTTTACAATCATGCATTTTTTAAATATATTTCAACACATTTTCTGGACTCATTTCAGGAATTTCAAACTTTATATTGTTTGGTAGTTTTTTTTAGCACAAAAATGTTGGAGTTCCAGGTACTCTAAGTTTTTCAGCAATTTGAACGCGAAAGTTGTTAAAAATATTTGAGATGTCAGTTAGATTATCGGTATAAATGCCCTCATGATTGAGGGATAAAATTTCAGTTTTACTCTTACATTTGCCTGCACCAAACTCTGTAAACACTTTCCTGATAGCTTTCAGGTTATTTTGGTTTTCATCCAGCACTTTTTTGTAGTGCGCTTGTTTGGCTTGACGTATCATTTTATTAAATTTATTCCTCCAAACTCTATATTCAGTTTGATATCCTAATGATTTTAGTTGGTCTCTTTGCTTTATTGCTTCTAAAATTTCTGGGGAGATCCAGCTTGGCTGGTGGTATCTCTTTATCCTGTGTGTTTTAAAAGAGGCATGTTTGTTCACTATACTGATGAACAGATCTGTCCAAGTATCTAAAACATCATACTACTTAATAAAGAAATATATTCCTCAACATACATATAACACAAAATATATACGCAATTAGACATGCCTGCGAATAGTTTTGCTCTTGACTTGTCTCCTCTCTTAATTTTTGTCTGAAGCGCACACGAAACCTGCATACTCTCTAAGGTCTAACTGCTGGACTGCGTTGTAAGGTTTATTTATATTCCTGTTCCAAGACATGTACATTAATAAAAGTTCTAGTCAATAAAATACTCTTACCCTATGTATAATTCCAGCAGAATGAATGTACTGAAAATAAAAAATAAATCTGATATTGAAACTAAGTTGCAAATAAAACCGTCATAAAAACTGAAGCACATGTATAAACTGACACCTAATGTAAACTTAATATGATGTACCGGTATATTTAATTTATATTTTTTAGGTTTTTCTCCATATTACATGTACAATTGTATTACAGACCTCACCTTGTCCAAAATCAAGTTCACTGTGTACCTGACCAGAGACACTAATGTTGCTTTTATTTTGCAAACAAATAATACATAGTTAATATTTCTCTAGGAGTGTGGGTTATGTATTAGGATCATTATTAATAAAGATAATCATGTTTGAGCCCGAGTCTAGGATATTGGAATTCCCCCATGAAGAACCAGTTATACCTGATGTTTCCCATGTTTTTTATTATAATTTTAGTAACAGAGTTTATCTAATTACAAATCAGAATTTTCTAGAAATGAACTTTGGACATACATCCTGGCCCTACTTTTGTGTCTTAGTTTTTCTTAATAAAATCATGTTATTTGAAAAATTATTTATTCTTGCTTTAGATCTTTAAGTAGAATCAGTGTTATTGTTGTGTTCAGTATTTGATTAGAACTAGAACTGTTTATTAAAATTTGAATTCTCTGGAATTACAAAGTGCTCAATATTGTTGGACAGAAACAATAACTTGAAATAACAGTGAATTCAGACAAGGACTTTTTGGATTATGTTATTGAGATTAACTGGGAAACTGTTAGCACATCACCACACTTCAGGCCATTGGTACATTAGTACATTCGAGATTACAAGCACATCAACACCTTCAGTGCTGGATCGTATTTTGAACACCACTGGAATTTAATTAGAATTTTATTCATTTGGGCTGGTAACATAACTTTTTGGACTATTTGGGATTTAATTCACAATACTGTGAGTACTTTTTAAATTTTCACTTTGTATTCTATGGAAATAAATTATTTGTTGAATTTTACAAAACTTGCTGGTTTTTGTTCTTTTCTATTACTTAGTACAAGACCACAGAGTCGTAATATTATATTATAATGATGTAATATTGACTCTGTACATCAACAACTTTCCAACCTTTGCCAACATTTTTAAAAAATAAAATGAAATATAGTGTATCTGGTCAAATGCGTATTCAAAAACACCTTTTGTGAGAAAGAGATGGCAAAGAAAATTTGACATTAAGAGAAACTGATTTTCAGGAACCTCCAGGGAGTTGCTTGAAGGTCAAGGCTCTTCAAATGAAGAGACCTCTGCTTCTGACCATCCTTATCATTTACTCCATGATCCAACATGAGTACAATACACTGTGCATACTATACCTATCTTGCATTGTGATACAAGAGTTAATAATTGTGAAGCACAAAATGATGATTCTGTACATGTAAGCCATATCTGATGCACATTTTCTTTTAGAACAAACTAGACATTAGGATGAATATGTGCAAACAGTATCACGACAATCATCCAAGTAGTTTAGGAATAGTGATAACAAAACTCATGCTAATTGATGGACAATCAATGGATGACAGACAACAGGTCACTGCATAAGGATGTTAACTTAGTTACTGACAATGAGAGTAGTGACCAGTCTAATATTCAACCCATGTCATAAACCTCATCCGATGATATGGATCTGGAAAAAAGCTGACATGGAAAGATGGAAAAATTATAGCCAAAACTAAACTAGCATAAAACAAAAGCTTTTTGATATCAACTATCATCAAAAGAAAATGACAGTAAAGACCCGTAATCAGTAAATTTGGGACTAATCAATATATCAAGCTATGATTAGAAAACTGCAAATGGTGAATTTCAATGGCTTGCAAAAGGTGAAAGCAGATGTGACAACAGAGATCTAGATACTATTAAAAAACTAACTTTATACTTTTTATTATCACATCTTTAATTTGCCTTGATTAAAACCATTAATGTTTGCCTCTTTCATGGTTATTCAACACTAAATTTATTAGTGTTCTCATTTTCTACAACAACCAAATAATAGGCCATGGCAACCTAAAATTTGACATGGCCACTAAAATTTTCAAATAGGTTTTTCTATGGCTACTAAAGTTTTAAAAGTATTTAAAACATGGATTTCCATACTTACTTTTAAAGCACGTAAGATCTGGTATATTAGAAACTGTACGTGATCATCACTAAGCTTCTGTGTTTTAATGATGTTATTTAGGTCTGCTCCCATCAGAGGTGTGACCAAGTACCTGAAACAAGGAACATTTGTTTGTAAAGATTGTTTAATAACATAATGATAGGCCCAAATAAGCATGAGAATAATCGCATGTCTGACATCACCCCAATAACTAAATGCAAGAGCAGTTAGTAAAGAAAAACCATGTTAAGAACACTCTTTATCTGTGACTTGACATTTCCTCAAAATCTGCTGCATGGCTTTTTTGAGGTCATAAAAGGTTTTTCTTATTTCACTAGTAAATGCAGCCATATAGAATGGGGGGCATAACTCTGAACGGCAGTCATACCAGGATGCTATCAGGAAATGTCAGTCAAATTCAGTAAGTAGTTTTTAGAGATGCAAATTCATATATATTTAGCAATGGTGGCCACAATAAGGACTGGATCAGCCTAAAAAAAAAAAACACCAATAAAAAAAAATTCAAACCAGGATGATGTCTGTCAAATTTGTTCCAGTTATTTTGCCACTGTCACTGTAACTTTGACCTTTCACTCATTGAACCCAAATTCAATTTCTTCCTTGCCAGCCAAAATGGTTGCCACAAATGCAAGCTGGCTTATTCTTTAAAAACAAGCCTCATTTGAAAAACCGAGTTTCAGAAGGAAACCTGAAGTAAAATAAACGCCACATGAAAACATTTAGACTTTAATTACAAAATCATATTATCTAAAAGTAACTTAAGAACATCTGGTTACACTTCATAGCAGATCAAATTCCCAAAATTCTACAGTTTTACAAGAATTTCATGATTTCTGTCAGTCTTCAAGAATTGTGGCAATCGATCAACAATACCAGGCTGACTCAAAGTACACAAAAATTTTATCATAGGTTTGGAAGTGAAATCCAATTTTAAAATATGATGGTTTTTAATAGGTTTTTTTCAAGGTTTAAATTTTTTGTGTGGTCCAAGACACAAACCTTTTACAACATTATCTCCATGGTGAGCATAACATGTATTAATTTGATAAAGAATGCTTTGATTTTCAACAGAAATTAAAATAAAGATAAAGTGAAAATTAATAAAACAAATACCTGTAAGTGCTAAGAAATTTGCACACTTTCTCACTTGCTAGGCTTGTCTAATGAATAACTATATCTAAAATGACATTCTTTAGGGATCATGGTAGAGGCAGTTGTCATTTTTTTCATATTTTAGTTTTTTTTTTAACTTTAGGGTTCTTTCAGTGGTAAAAAATTTTTATAAGTTTTTTTGAGGTTTCTGGGGTCCACTTCTAACCCCATTAAAATTTTAATTTTGTTATATGAACTTCACTAGAAAATCCAATATTTAATTAATGAGCTTTGAATAAAATGCAAGTCTGAGAACAGTGATCTCAGAATCTATGCCAAAACAAAGATGTAGCATCATCTTGTTACAATATACCATGAAACATCTTTTAGTGAAAAAACAAAATGAAAAGAAAAGAGAGGTAATCTATCTGTCAGTCCAATATTTCCTCAGTTTCTGAAAGGATTCTTTGTCTTGCACATTATCTTTGAAAAAGAAACAAAATCTATGAATATCTTCGAAGACATTTCAAATCTTTAAATATCTCCCTATACAGATGGTGTTCAGCATAATTTTACTTCTTTGTGTGCCAGGTAGAAGCAAATATTTTACACATTTAATTTCATCTATGACTGTACTGTCAAAGTGTATCAGATCCTTATTTTCTTCAGCTTGATTCACACTAATAAATATACTCATTCTTTAATTTGCCACTTTTTTTTAGCTGTCAGAAATATTATATAAAAATCATGTGAGAAGGAATTACGGCAAACTCAAAAGATGAAACAAATGACTATTATATGTATACATAACTGATAGACTTTAGGATCAAACTGTATTTTACTGACATTTAGCTGTGAACATGACAAGTATGAAAAGCAATTACATTTTTACCAATATATCTACTTCTAACTCCATTTTGGTAACAATGCTTCAATCTACCGTGTTGCAGTGGCCAAGATCAGCTTAACCACATCCAAACAGATGCAAAATTACAGTTTAAAAAACACATCCAAATAGATGCAAAATTACAGTTTAAAAACCCTATCCAAATAGATGCAAAATTAGTTTAAAAACATTTCTGAACAGTCACTTTTTATAGTTATATGGTAGACAAACATCACAACATTTCATTTAAAAAATTCAAATTAAACAATACACAGATCTAAGAAAACTGAAAGATGAAACACAAAAACCATTCAGAACCATCCACTGATACATGGAGATGAAAACAATAGTGAGATTATCAAAAGGTCTTAAATCCTCCAATGATGGGCATGCTTTACTCAAAAGAAAATACTTTCATGGTTTTAACCCATTTTTAAAAATAAGACTGCATCCTGTTTTGCAGAATTCATAAAAAAAAAAATGCACAAGTAATTAAGCAATTATTTTCAATGGCTCTTTAGGGCATTAGTTGCAGAGTGAACCAGATACAGAAAAAAAAACCCACAAAAATACACCAAATACCTTGACTCTTCTGAAAAAATATTTATTTGCTAAACTGATTTTGTATTAATGAAACTTAATCAACAGTTCCTCATCTGGTATCCAATTCTTAATCACTGAGATCTTGGTTTTTCCATGGGTGGTCTTCATACATTGGCTGTTAAACTTTCTGTCAGTGACACAGCACAACCCCTCTACAGTGGAGGCACGTAACATGTGCCTGGTGAGTTTTTATGCATAGTGAGCGTAGAAAACTGTGCAAATTGGTAAAACAGTGAATGCTGCATTAAAGTATTTCTTGTTCAAATATGACACTTTTTTGCATGCTATTATGAATAAAGCTTGAGAGCTGTAAGCTCTTTTTATACTTTCCTACTGATGAAATAGAAAAATTTAAGCTTTAAGAAAGCATACATTCTCAGATAATGAAACAAAGCCGTAACTTACACATCCTGGAAGTCTCCAAAGTTCTCAGCTGGAGTGAATACATCAATCAGGCCTATAACCTGGAAGACAGAGAAAAGGAACATAAACCAAAATTGTTAAGAGTTCTATAGGAGATCCAAGTGGGAAGGATAATGTTCACTTAGATGGAGAGCTCAAACTATTGTGAGAAAACAAGTACATCAAAGGGATGATAATTTTGAGATTCGAAGAACTCAATGGAAAGTGTGATGGGCAGACCATTGGACATAAGTTACAGTACATATGGTGATGGTTCTTACAACACTGATTCAAGCTCAGTTCTTCACTGGATACAAAGTGTAGTCATACAAGAGCATACAAAAGTGTCATAATGTCACACACAGGACACAAAGTGTAGTCATACAAGAGCATACCAAGTGTCATGAAGATGTCACAATACAGGACACAAAGTGCAGTCATACATAAGCATACCAAGTGTCATTTAGACGGCACAACACAATACACAATGTGTAGTCATACATGAGCATACCAAATGTCATGAAGATATCACAACACAGGACACAAAGTGTAGTCATACATGAACATACAAAGTGTCATGAAGCTGTCACAATTCAGGACACAATGTGTAGTCATACATGAGCATACCAAGTGTCATGAAGATGTCACAACACAAGATACAATGTGTAGTCATACAAGAGCATACCGAGTGTCATGAACACTGGACACAAAGAGTAGCATACAAAGTGTCATGAGAATGTCTCAAACGGATTCAGGATTTATGAAGTAAAAAATAAATAAGAGTGTGATGATACTGAACACTTTGTTCTTGAAAAGGAACAAAAGGAAATAAGCTACGGTGGGATGGCTAGGACAAGCATGTTTCCTAATAAAATCAACCACAGTAGATTCTCCACCTGGCATCATAGATCCTGGATGTGCATAAATGATGCAACTGGCAATCTAGCCCACAAACTTGTTCTGGTGGAGAGACGAGCAAAGTGTGATGATGGAGAATCTGTGGGTTGTTGTGTAGGAGGGAGCCTTGTGTTGCATCAGCCAATCACTTGTGTGATAAGAGATCTGGGCTGATCTATCAATTGACTGCAAACAAGTCCATCACAGGTTTTCCCCATAGTGAGAAAAGGGACTTTGTTACAGAGCAGTGAACAGTTCATTCTGTGAGGACTGTTTCATCGGACTGGACAGACTGTCCCTAAAATGTTCTTCTACCTGGAATGTGGCAAACTCAGTGGCTGATGTTCTCAGAGGTGGCACAGCAGAGGAGGTTCCAGAATTCCACACATCAAGAGGGGCATGTGTACCTTCTTGATGTCCTAGATATACTACAACAGAGGTGTTGACAGGAGACCATGACAAATCAAACTCTTACTCTGCCAATACACCCTTGTAACACTAGAAATACAGCTTTCATTTCTAGTTTGTAGATGTGTAGGGATGATTTTCCCATAGTCCAACGACCCTGGAGAGTAATACCCTCCAGCTCTAAATGAGTGTCCCAACCAGAGTCTGGAGCATTGGCAAACAGATAGGCATGGTTCCCACACTTTTCTAAAGATAAATTTCCAGGACGAAATTAATTTTTTCAAGGTTCACATATGACCATTACTGAATAGAATTAAAGAACATTTTGGATCATAAAACATGCATTTTCTAAATCTAAAGATGTTTCTCTTTCAAGACTCTCCAAAACATATAAGTCAGAATAAATGATCATGTACAAAATCACAAAATGTATCACAAGAAACAAGTTTGACTATATTCCTATAAATTGGTATGTAAAGTCATTTCAATGTATAGAATAAAAATTCTAACTTTACCTTGCTGACCTACATTATGTTGCTACATGGAAACAACATAATGAACATAAATTAGTCTTGTTTCCTTTCAAACCTTTAATTCTAAAGAATTCTATAGCAATATATATGCATGTTATACAAATTAAACATTTCCTATCACAGTATGACCCCAACCCCCGTAAATGCAAAGTATTAGAATCTTCTCTGGAAAGGAAATATTTTAACCCTGAATTATCTGTGCCAATAAAATCCCAAACAAGATTTTTCAAACAACCTAAACTCCTTAAGATGATTTGGTTAAAAATCCATAATTTAAAAACATTTACAAAAGGGTCGATTTAAATTTTTTGCCCGAATTTTCTGTAAAATCAACTTGTCTTCTTGTAATTCAATAAAACAGTCCCAAACCTGTATTGATACATGGGCACGTACCATTTTAAAAAAAAAATATATAATAAAAGGGAAGACAACTTCCCATTTCTCCAGTGTTCTATTTAAGATCGGAAACCAATGCTTCAAGATACACATCACTGTTTCACACCAAAGTTTCGCTCAGAGATTCGACATTTTGGTCAACAAATATGGCTTAAAACAAATAGAAGTCCGTTTTCCAATCTGTGTATCCTCCCTATATTCCCATCCCATTTTTCACATTTGGACATTTAGGTTCAGGTGTGGGGTCAGAGCAATTGCATATCGAAAATTTGAATTTGCCAGCACCGTGTGGTAGCAGCCTACAGTAGTCACTTACCAGCGGGCCTAGCAAATTTAAACTATATTTTATCAACTCATACCTGCATGAAATCAAAAGGAAAATGATTTATTTTCTCAAAAATGGCAAGTATTATAAAAAATCATTATGTCTTTAATCCACTGACAGACCAGAAGAAACTAAGCATAGATGAAACCTGACCCGGTACTCGCCATTTGTGTTACTAGTCACATGACTTTACAAATCTCCAACAATGATGTCGGAAGTCTAATAGTCACGTGATAAGAACAACAAACTCCTTTTTAATGTTGTTGTACAAAAATTCAATTATGTTAAATTTAAGTCAGATACCTTTTGTAAAGGCCAGAAAGACTTTATAATTCTCAACATATTTATTTTGAGAACAACGACAAGAAACCTGTCGATGTCACAGCAATCAGGTCAGTCTGATTCATCAAGCAGAGAGCGCTTGTCAACATGGTATTAATGTGATACAACAAAACTCCGAAGTTGTTCTCGGAATAAATATAAAGAAGTTTGTGCTCTTTCACTTTTGGTTTTTTTATTACATCCATTATACAACTTTCATTTAATATTTTTTATCTTTTTCTACAACTTTTAAAAATGTCAGTAGTTAGATTTCTGAACTTGTGTGACTATATAGCAATAAAAACGCGAGTACCAAATCAAATTTCATCAACACCCTAATTTTATCTGGTCTTTCAGCAGATTAAAGACAATGATTTTAATACTTGCAATTTCTGAGAAAATAAATAATTTCATATTGATCCCATGCAGGTATAACTTGATTAACAAAATTTAGGTTTGTCAGGCCATCCGCTAAGCGGCTGTGCTTTGCCGCCACCATGTTGTCCTCTTGTGATGCTAGGCTGGTTTTCATACCTTCCCTCTAAGGAAAGATATGGATATCAATCTGTCTCTGATGACAAAAAAGTCTAATAGATGAATCTAATCCACTGAGTGTTTGGACTGTCTCAACAAATATGTTTATGGCAAGCACCCAAATGATCAATATTGTAACCTCCTAATATTCTGGTTAGAACTCAATAAATTTAATTCACATCAGTTGAGTTATGACTCAATTACATAATTGTTTTGGGCATCAAGTGGTGGCGGAAAATTCCTGGGTTTTTCCCAACTTTCATCAATATTTGCAAATTTCAAGGACTTTTCACAGTTGGGAAAAAAAATTATCATTTCTCCCGACTTTTTCTCAGTAGCGTGGGAACCGTGGAGAGGAGTCTGGTCCTTGAGGAATCAGAGCCGATAGAGAATCTGCGTGTTTCTACCTTGCAAGAAGGAGAAGCTGTAGAGGGCGGATATGGATATGTCATAAAGAAACGAGATTTTTAGTTTTGTTCAAGGTTTTCAATAGGAATAAGTAAGACGAGGAGATGTGTTTGCTTTTTGAGCCCACATAAGTGCCAGGATTCAATCTTTCCAGGTTTCAATCTTTCCAAAGGAAGGCAGTTTGGACAACTGCCTCCAGGACACTTTGGCAGGTTCCATGCCAAGGATCCAACTGACAAGGTTTCATTCAAGATTGTGCATTGGGACTAGGGCTGCTTGAAGACTTATCACATTGTGATAGATCCTTCACAACTGCTATTGGCCTATGTTGAGGATCCTTCAAATCTTATGAAGCCAGCATGGTGATGAGTCCTCTAAAGCGGATCTCAGCTTCCAATGGAGCAGCTACCAGAATGTCCTTACTATAGTCATTAAAGATCCTCGAGGAATCCAGAGCATCATCATGGTGTATGTCTACAAGTTCTGCCAATAATGCTATTGTGATATAATATGAATGCTGGGATGTCTTGGCCAAAACTTCCAACATGCATTTTAATGCGTCTGGTTTCAGTGCAGCCTCATTCAGCATACTAGATGACGTAGCTGAGAAGAGCTAAGGTAAACAGAAGCCAGACTTTCTGCTGAATGACTTCCTTTGTTTTTATGGGAACGCACCTGCCTCCAACTGGGAAGGTTTAATGGGTCACTTTGGGGAATGTACTTAGTAACTAGAGGCAGAATCCATAGGTCGCAGGGTAAAAGGAGGAATAGACCACCGTCATATCCATCAAGCAATGTCTTGGCCTGTGGAGAACCTCTGTGATATTTCTTCGATCTTAGAGGAATGAGGAAGCATGCGATCTAGATGATGCTGGGTTCCAGAGTGATCCAAAATGTAAAGAGGGGCTTACCCATCTCCGATGAGACTGGTCCCTCAGACTGTGTTCTTCTGTTGAAGAACTAGTCTTCTTACAGTGTTCTTTTGTTGAAGAACTGGTCTTCTTACAGTGGGTTCCTTCTCGGGAAGAATTCAGATGATGAGGTGGATTAAGGTTTCCTCAGTGCTCTATACACAGGTCTCTAATTGGCAAGATTCCAAACTTAATTAGTCCATATTGTAAGTAAAGTGCAAAGACTCCTATGTGTGCACTTTGAACATGTGAGGTTATCTGGGTGAGTGTCCCAAAGGCCCTTCTTGAGGCCCCTTTTTTCCAGGCTGTCCTGACATTGTTCTCTGGAAAAAAAAAAGTTACCAGAAAGAGAATAATAATAATAGTATTCCATTATTTTCACACATGAAACTCACCTGTTTGTATGTATTGCATGCTATATACACCCCTCTGTAATATGACCATCTATTAAGGGAGTTTAGCAAGATTTTCAAGATGGCCACTGTAGTTGCCATATTGGACATCAGACTAACACAATTTTCATTCAGGACCAACTAGGAATTTTAAGTCTTTTACTAAAAAACAGTGTTCAAAAAATCCAAAAGCCCAACACTGAGGGCCCCTCTAATTTCAGATTGGGCCTCTCCTATTCTACATGTGTTGTTCAAGATATTTCAAGTTAAAGTGGAATGAAAAATAATACAGCTGTCCTGTGCTCATGCTTACATTAGTATAATGAGATACTGGTAAAACAAATTAAGCTGCACCTATGAACATAAAAAATGTAAACAGAAACTGTATAAATTACATTGCTTTATGTGAAATTTTTTGAGATTGAAATAAACATAAAATTCAATTATGTTTTAGACAATGACTGAACTCAGAACCTGGATAAAAACATTGCTTCATGTGAAATTTTTCGAGATCCAAATAAACATACAATTCAATTTTAATGTTTTTCTTTTTATTATTTCATATCTGAAGTTTAGCAATTGCAACAATGTGTGAAACATATTTAAGAAGGGAAATTATAGGCATATGGAAATGCTTTGCATGAAATATTCTGAGAACCAAATAAAAACACATTATCTTTTCATATCTGAACAGTAGCAGTTGCAACACTGTGTGACAAATAATAGTAATAAAAATGGGGCAATTCTCTCATATAGAAAGTGGTGTCCAGATTTGTGGAGTTTGAGTTGGGGCTTGTTATTTTCTTTTAAGTCACCAGCCCTGGGCCTATGTCTTAAAAAAAATTTTGTTCGAGCACTGAAAACCTCATTTCAGGAGGAGCAGTAACAAGATTTTCAAGATGGTTACTGTGGCTGCTTTACTGAACCACAGACATCTTATTCACTTAGGACCATCCTGTCATAATAAGAGGGCTTCTAGTGAAAACCAAACACTTATATAACCACAAATTCAAGTTAAGTAGTTGTTACAAGATTTTCAGGTCTTAATGGATGCCAAGCATCTTCATTTGCATTTGGGACCAACTACAGCATGAAATGAATATATGTGTGGAGTTTCATGGCTAAATCTGTAGAAGTGGACAGACAACAGACTATTCCATAAGCTCTTCTGGTTTATGACCAAGAGAGTTAAAAATCAGACAAAGAGGCAAATAAGGGAAGAAGTGGGTGAAGAATGTTTATATCACTAAATGAGAGCACAAGTCAGAATAGAAAACTCCAGAGTGAAGTCCCTAAGGAATGGACTTCCATTTGTCAGATTCCTAGCATGAGCTCTACTCATTAGTTTTTAACAATACTTACATTTTCATGATTCATATGTTTCAGCATTCTCAGTTCTCTGTAGGTTCTTTTCGCATGTATTGCTGACTGAAATGGACGGGCGAGCTTTTTGATAGCCACCTTTGTGTTATTTTTTCTATCTATAGCAGAGCTGAAAGATAAAAAAAGCATATATTACCAAATGCTACATAAATAATTACAAACAATTTTATTAAAGTCAACAATTTTCTGCTGTCAATGTGAAGGAGGAAACAAAGTCCTGCTTTCTGAACTTTCATGTCTGCTGACATTATTGTGTGAATAAACAACACCATATGGTAGATATTCACATTGCAGCTATATTCTATAGTGGAAGGATAACAGCAAAATGAAGGTGAAAATGCAAATGAAAATAATAATGCACTTTAAATGCAAAGGGAGAATACTACAGTGCCCATAATGTTTTAAGCCTACAGAGCTCCAAAAGTTTCAGACACTTACAAAATAGCAAGAAAAGTAATCTGACTCGCTTAAAGCCCAATGCTGCTGTTACATGCAGAAAGCTGTATGTGCCAAATCAGCTGAATAATACTGAATCTTTGAAGATATTGGCCCTAAACGTCATAGGGTGTTATTATGAATCATGTAATTTCTCACTCAACCCAAGGAATGAGGCCATTTTTCACGTGTACGAATTAATCCGATGTTGATTGGCGACATCCATGGGTCAACCAATATCAGTCAAATACTGGAATACAAGAGCTGATGTCACCTTTGTAAACAGAAGAAGCCAACACAACATGTTGGATGTGGTAGGTGATCCTTATGTGATATTATTCTAGATTACTTTGTTCCAAATATAAATAAATTGTGTACAAAGTTAAAGCAAAAGGTAAGGAAATTTTTTATGATAGGTGTACAACTTATTTAATTTCAAATTTCTCAGATCTGCTTATAAAATAGGCCTACCTCTCTTCTTCCCTCTTGAATCAATTTGTCTGATATGTGTAAATGTTGTTATTAGGTTAGTCACTTGAGGAATTTGTCAAATGCATGATGTCGCTAGTTTTGGAGCACACCGCCCCCCACCCCCCCGGGAAAAAAACCCAACGGAAATACAAAATACTTTGGTGATTGAATTGTGAGGTGGCACCTCTTAATTCTAAACTGAATATCTGAACACTGATTAAACCAAGCATCTTGATTATTTCAAAGAAATGTTAACATCAGTTTTTGTCTTTTAATTATTACAAACAATTTCCTTCTTTCCAAACTTTAGTTACATTGGAATAACGGTAAAACTTATGAAAAATGGAGGTATTGTGGCCTTAAGAAAAGTGGCACAATGAGACTTCATCTGAATGCTTTCCAAAAGAGTTTACAAAAGATGAAAAAGATGCTACTTTATATTGTAGGTTTACGATCATTTTTAACAGTAGATACCAACATGGAATGAGAGGTTGGGTATTAATTTTCTTTAGCAATTTACATCAAGATGTGCTCCATCTACAGACAGATCTACAGACAGATCTGAGTCAAAAGGATTCACATTTAATTCTGAATACCCACCTAAACATATAATTGTAAAGTTCATGTTATTCATCGTTAACACTGGTGAGCACTGTGGTCTGAATGGATGAACATTACTGTGTGAAGACACCTGTGCATGCTCTCTCATACCTACACATTATAGTCGTTTCTGACTAACCTGGAAATGTTTTTGAGTGTGATTTTCTAGTGAAGCTGTAGAAACTTAAAAATCCATCAGTTTCTTGCTTAAGTGGCAACTGATTAGGAAATTTGTACCTTTTCATTAATTATAATACTATAATTTAGGTTCTCCTATCAGTTAAAACTAATTAATCACAATTAGAAAATAACAAACCACAGCAAATAGCCTAATACATAAAGCAACAAAAAAACTATTACAATCAAGCTATTGGGAGCACTGCCAATACAAACACTTGATCGCAGTGTACAACAGATTTCAGCATTTAGATCAATTGTTGCATTTTTCAAAGTGATTGGAACACTATTATTGTGCAATGAAAGTTTCCTCTTTCGCAGGAAAAAGCAAATTTTTAAAGTAAATTTGTTTCTCCAGGAATACTTACCCAATCACATTACGCTAGGAATATTCGTCTGCTACCTTGCAAATCCAGCCCTACTAAAAGTCGAAAATCGTCTTATTGTCTATTTTTTAGATAGACAAAGGGCAGTAACTCTTTGTCCATTACCTCCCCTTGATACCACTGAGCGAGACATTAATGTGGATACTCACATGGTGGGGTGGTTGGGAGGGTTTTTAAGTAATGTGATTGGGTAAGTATTCTCGGAGAAACATAATTTACTTTCAAAATTTCCTTTCTCCTTCAAATACGTTCCCCAATCACATCACAGAGACACTGAGACCATTCCATCACAAAAAGATCCTCAATTATGGAAATGCCAAGTCCCAGCAGATCCTTCTTTTGAATTTTCTACAGTTAATGGAAAATGAATATGATGTATACTGTACCATTATGACACTGAATGTTACAAAAAAATCCACTGAGCTTAATGAAAATAGGCCCAAATGCCCTAAGATTTGCTTCACTTCAATTTACATGTATAGCTAACCTCATTAACAAGAGTATCATGTCTATTATTTGTCCAGATAAACTGAAACAAGCAAAAGTAGACCCAATCCATAAAAATGGTTCTAGAATGTACCCAGAAAATTACAGTCCTATTTCCATTCTCCCTATTTTTCTGTGCACCCTTCTGAAAGGGAATTTACATAGCTAGCTTTGTCAGCTTGAAGATGTTGGGAAACTGATCTTTGTGGCTGTTATTTAGAATTTTCCAGAGCTTACAGGTATTATCTTTGAATACATCTACTCCAAAATAAGATTTTTCACTAACACAAACTTACTTCTTGAATCCGTAGTTTACTGACCACCATGCCAGATTTCTTATTTGTTCCGTAATGCTGTATTATTGTTTTTAGTCAGTCAATGCCATAGTCGGCTTGTGTAGACAGAGGTATTCAAAATAAATACCTTTACTTCTTAATTTCATTTTTTTTCATCCTTATTTATTCAGTTTATCTTAACCCTGATATGGATATATGGTTTTGCAGCATAGGATTCACAGGGCTGAACTGACCGAAAAAAAATGAAAATTACATTCTACTTTTAAATTGTCTGCATTTTAATTAGGCTTAGAATTCTGTCCTTTCTACATTTAATTTTGAAATACCGTTGAAAGGGAGACTGACCATCATGCCCTCTATTTTTGTCCATCCAATATGTACATCTGATTCATATTTAACACCATTTTTGGGCTCAAAATCACTCACTTTTATCTCCATTAACAATTTCCCAGCTCCAAAAATCCGTTATACTTCATGACTTTAACAATTATTGTCAAAATCACTATTACCAGCCTGCATGTGGCAAATGAAAATGCAATGAACCATGCCGGGAATCAGTCATTTTGGTTTTCTAGGTTGCCCGTATTTTATATGCACATTTGTAAAACTTCCTTCATGGAGAGTTCAAACTATGCCATAACCCGTATTCCAGGACACAATGTGCCATCAAATTTAGTTTAACAACCATTTTTGTCATGCAGATATGTAAACAGTTGCCTACCCGAAAAACAGATGTCGCAACAAACATGGTTAAATAAAAAAGGTATACTTCGTCGAGAACATTTTCATGTGGAACTTTCAACTAATTTGCAGGAGCTCTCATGCATCACCATTCTCCAAGTGTGCCAATTCGTACATATTTTGCACGATTCACACAGTCGCACACCCTGACAGCATCTCTGTTTAAGTACTTTATATATCAATGACTTTAGAGCAAAGTTTTTCTGTTGCTTTGCTACTACTTCCTGTTTGTTATGCTGGGAATAAGCTACACTGATTCCTGATTGGTAGTTAGTATTTAACCTTGACCAGAACAAGCAGTAACCATCAGTAAGATTTGAACGTAACATATTTCATCATGTTACACCCCAGTAACATAGTTTTCAAATTGATCAAAGTAGGCCAGATGAAATTCAATGTAGAAACTTTATGTAAAAGTGGTCATTAAATGATGAGTAAAGTCCTCCATTATACATGTGGAACATGCTTGGAATGTATCCTTTATGCTAACATGCTGCTGGGTTAAGATAATTAGCATGGAATTGGGGACAGATTAAAAACCTTGTCACTTTGTTTGAATTTGCAGATGACGAGCGAGTATTCTCAAGTCTTTTTCGTTTTTACTAATGAAAATGAGTACCTAGGATTACAATGCCGTTTCAGATGAATTCTATATTTAAGTAGTAAGAAGGTGAACTAATATTAATTATTCAAAACTGCTCAAGACTAAAATAACTTATATACAGTAAATATTGTTTTGTATCGATTCTCCTTCTCTTGTATCGATACGTGTATTATTCCAGAAAAAGTATTGATGCATCGTTTCACCCTTACACGTCACCTTGTGTTAATCTGTAGGTGAGTTGGTTTTATCAGGTTTTTTTCTTCTTGTTACTGACAAACATTAGTTCCCGTGCCATCCATCTCAGATAAATTCTCAATTTACAGAATAAAAAGGCAAACAATAGTTATTCCTGACTGCTCAAGATTAAGGTATATTATATAGGGTAAGCATAGTGTTGTATTTAACCTCCTGTATCATTGAAGCAAAAGTAATGAAGCAATAATGAATCAATTTACCCAATATATATATATATATATATATATATATATATATATATATATATACACACATACACACATAAATATACTGCATATCTTGCCTTGCTGTCACTTCTCCCTGTAACTTAAGCTTGACCCCTGATACATCTATATTCAAAGCTTGATCAAATCACTTCAAACATGCCTAAAGTGTAGTAACAACCCCAGCCACAATTATATGAAAGGTAACCTTACTACCATATTTACTGCATGTTTTCGGACATTGTTTGTTTTCGGACACCGTTTTTATTGGACAAATATAATATTTAAATGACTTGTAATTTTTTCGGACGTTGCTCCACTCTAGTTTTTTCCACAATTTATGTTTTCGGACACAATCTAAGAAGATCTGCTGCTTCGTTTTAAGTAAAATTCACAGTGTGTTTACCGTTAATTTAACTGATACAAAGTTTGCTTCATTTGGTCGCCAATTATTTAATGTGATCATGAACTTCCATGGATTGGTTGTCAGTGTAGACATCGTTACACACGAAACCACTTCACGCAGGTGTGACAGTTATGGCTTTGATTAGAAACCATGACCCCTGCTTTATATCATTAAACAATACATCAGAAAGTCAGTATGGATTAGTAAATTCATTGGCATCGTGCAACAAAACAAACCCCTTATCCCCGAGGCATTATGTACCACGGGTTTAAATGTAGTTATTGTTCTACAGGTAATAAACCTCTTTGTAGACAATAAATATTGATTGTGGGTTCAACATGTTCGGTACATCGTGTGCTCTTTTAACGAAATCCAGATGGCTGCCCTTTATTTCCTGATTAGAAACCATGACCCCTGCTTTATATCATTAAACAATACATCAGAGAGTCAGTATGGATTAGTAAATTCATTGGCATTGTGCAACAAAACAAACCCCTTATCCCCGAGGCATTATGTACCACGGGTTTAAATGTAGTTATTGTTCTACTGGTAATAACCTCTTTGTAGATGATAAATATTGATTGTGGGTTCAACATGTTCGGTACATCGTGTGCTCTTTTAACGAAATCCAGATGGCTGCCCTTTATTTCCAAACACACCTGTCAAAGAAATCCCACAAATTATAGTAGGAACAATTATCACCTAGACACCCTAAAATCTCCAACATGCATCAAAACAATCTTATAGCAGTCGATTCTTTCGAGTCTGCAGGCTCTACTCATTTAGAAGCTACCCTCGCCTAGGTGGGAAACGAAAAAAGGAGAGAACCACAACAAATAGATCACCTTTATTTTAAAAAAATACCAACATATTAATGACTCATATATTGCAACTTGCTTGTTATTTTTACCCTTTCTAAGCGTGCGTACAACACTCACCCCATATGGAGCCTCTCATCCTTGGTGCTCTAAGATTAGCCCTCATACATGTACTGGTATTTCTACTCTTGATACTAAAATGTTTCTGTCATAAATATCTTCAGAATTATAATTCCGAATTATTTAGTTTATATTAATATCTTAATTACACAGACATAAAGCTTGCATGCGTTTGTAAGGTAGATTTTATTGAGCACTGATTAGTAAAGGGTTAAACTGGATTGCACGATTACTAATATGGCGGTTATTTTGGAAAATACGCACACAATCGTGGCTCTAATACATGTATGGCTGCGTTTTCTGGTGGACGGACATTTATCAAAGAGACAAAATAGGCAAGTAATGCCTGTTTTTCATTCATTATCCTTTCCGTGGTGTTAGACAAAATACTTGTTTTACTTTGTGGCAGCACGTCGTCATGTGAGCTAATGGTAACTTCGTTACAGACAGGGGGGGGGAGGGGCACAAATTTGTCTTCCCATTTGTTTTTGGACACCCAATTAAAGAATTTAATATGTATTCGGACAACAAAAAAAGTAATTATTTTTTTGCCATCCAAAAACATGCAGTAAATACAGTAATATATGTGAACCTGTCCGAGATTTTTGCTGAACCAAGTATCTATTCCAAGTTTAATCAAAATCAGAGCGGAAATATGACATCCAGAGTGGCAACAAGCTTAGTCAATCATTTGCAATATTACCTCATTAATATGGTTAGATCTCGAAACTGGTAATAAGCAAATGTTGATCGAAGGATAGTTATATTTCCAAAGGGATTCTTAGTACAGTAACATATGACGAAAGGGATTTCAGTGTGGGAAAATGTAAATTATGTAGCTGTACCAATATCAGGTTTCTAACTAGTAATATTTTGGGTGTGTGATTATCAGAATTTCAGAGATAGATGTGAGGGAAGCAATGATAAATCTGGGTAACTTGGTCAGCATCATAACAACTAATGTAAGTTGGGTGTGAGAACATATCAATAATAGTCAAGTTTTTGGGTTTCAGGAAAGCTTTGATAAATCTGGGTAAACAGGTCAGCATCATGACATATCTGGATAACTTGTCATATTCCTGCTGTTTCAGCACCAGTTAGTTATGGTATGATCTGGGGGAAGGGAGCTGTCATTCATCTAGTAATGGTTAGCCAATCATATTTTGAATGTAGGGAAAGGGTGTGGGATTACGATGTGTATATAGATAGATACAAGATACAGTGTGGGGTAGAAAGCAGAAGGCAGAAGGACACAAAGCAGAAAGAAAAGCAGGAGGAGGGCAGAGAAAAAAGGGAACAGCAGAGATAAGATGTAGTTGGAAATAAGAATCAGACAGCGATATACAAGATGGAGAGTTAAGAGAAAGGATACCTAATAGATATAATGGAGTCATAGATATTCTGAGTGGACAAATATAGTGAGAAACAATGTAGATAAACATTAGTGTAGAATTTGGAGAGGTGAACAGAACTAGTGTGTATTTTGGATATAAAGAGTAGATTACAATATGACTTAAGCATTTTAAGTAGTATACCACTGGACCCCGCCTCACCCTGAAGTCAACAGAAAGACCCGATAGGTCGGATGGAGCGCACCTAATGGGTCAGAGTTACATGGCCAAAGGATAAGCTCAGTAGTCTTATGGCCAGGAAAGCTAATAAATGGTCTCACCCTTCATCTGATCCCAGAACCCTGAATTCTTCAACATTCTGATCTAAACAATTTACAAAGCTCCCTCTATGCTTTCCATGCATATGGGTACATAAACACTGACCATGTCACTGGCAAGGCCATAAGACAGCCAGGAAGGCTCGAGTTTGGATCAACAGGGTTGTGGGATCTTATGAACATTTATTAGATATGAAGGTAATAAAGTCAATGAACTGATGACAGGCTTTTAATATGACTGAATTTAGCATAAAATCTGTGTAGCAATAAAGCTAAAGTTGCTTCCTGGTCATGGTCAGAATGCATTTATCCGCGGTAACCATACATTACTGAAATAAATCTGGAATGCTAGAAAATCATAATCATGTGATTTAATTAATAAATTAGGCCGAACTCAAGATGTTGCATACTGTCAACATATTTCAATGCATTGCAATTTTCTGATACAATTAACCTTGTCATTAGCTTGCGTTATAATGCCAAAGAATCATTAAGTTCTCAGCATCTGTCAAAGTAAATCCAGCTGATTTACTGAGTAAGAACATAATGTAGGTTGTCACAAATGCATTTTTTGGCATTGCTCTGATAGCTGCAAGACTTGACATTTGTCAAAATAAACCCAACTTAGCCATCAAGCACTTAATTAGGTTCCAACAAACACTCACACGTACGACTAAATTGAAACTGAATTAATAAACAGAACATGAATCTGACGTGACAAAACTTCTTAACTACATATGTAATAAAACATTTGCCTGAGGCCTGGGACAAGCTCAATTTAGGCTTAAGTTTGCTAAGTACTTTATTCAAAGAAATCCTTACTAACTTAGGTAACACACCAACTTGACAAGAACATGGCTTGTTTTCTCACGAAAGCATAAATGTACCATACTGTTACAAAGGGAATGTAATTCCTCAAGATATGAACAATTATATTTCAAATGACAACCACTGCTATTTAAAATAAAAAAAAAAAAACCCAGAAAAACTGATTTTACACTGCCTAGCATTTAAGCAGTAATAGTGGTACACACTGTCAACAACATCCCATTTCATGGTGTTGAAACACAACTTTGAACCAGTTAAAGTTTGATAATTGTGTCTAATTAAACAATTAAATTTATTGCTGAAATAAACTGTAATGTGGGAAATTCCAAAATGTCTCACTCTCTGATATTTCAGTCAAAGATATTCCAGAAGTGTTTTTCCAGCAAAGGAGAAACAGCTCAGACCAATTATAACTTGGTTGTATGCACTTTCTTGATTTGGTTTAAATTGTAAGATCTTTGAGACACCAGATAAACCTCTGGATCCAAAATAAAAGTCCTTGTAGTTATGTCAAGGACAGGTGTGTAGCTATCATAGCTACTTTACTGTGGGTCATTGTGGAGTTAAGTTTTAATTTGCTCAGGATCAATACACAAATAAATGTCAGGTGCTTTGTGCAGGGACACTACACAAGCCATCCATCAACTATCTCCAACTACAGGACTTGTATTTGCAGTTATTACCAATATCACATTTACATACATTTTGAACTGTTTAAACAAGGGGTCTCAAACACGCGGCCTGCCAAGCAGTTTCCTGTGGTCCGCAAAATGACGTATCACGAGAGATAACAAAGGTGGTGCGGCCCTTGGGCCATCGAAAATACCCTCATGCGGCCCTCAGTGTGATTTGAGTTTGAGACCCCTGGTTAAAACAATGCAACATAGAATTTTACTTCAATAATAAATATCAGTGGAAAATATAAATCAGTGACAGTTCTAAGAATCAGACATTTTAAACTGATTCAAAGGCAAATTTAAATCTTACAAGTATTCTTAGTTCAATCTCTCCTCATTAATAATCTTTACTTTGATTATCTGACAGATGTGAGGAATGAAAGACAAAACAATCCCCCAACAAATAAATTAAAAAATGGATAGATCCATTCACAAAGTTCTTTCTAACATGGATTTGCCAATGAAACGAAGTAGCCTGTGGTCATACAGTATACAGTAATCGAACATAATGCTCACTCTATAAAATAAACATTTGTTCACCTATCCTTGAGTCCACTGTTTACTGTCACCACAATGACAAATAAAAACGTCAAGGAGAGCTGCTGTTGTGCTTTTAGGTTAACAGTTCACACCAGAAACTAACACATCAATGACAAAGAAAACATACTTTATGGGCAGGTCACTGTTACTTCTAGGTTATCAATTCACGCATGAGCAGTAACAAGTTTACTTGTGAACCTACATGTAACCGGAATGATTTCTGCAACAATTTGTGATTTAAAACAAAACAGACTAAAGCAAGCAATGCATCAGTCAAAATCGTACTCAAGATATGAAATCTTAATATATTCTTTCTCCCTTATGTACCCAAGACTAATACATTTATGTAGTCAGTCAGTTTCAAGCAATTATGGTTTTTTTTGTTCATGGTCAGAACAACGCTTTCTCAAATCTAAATTACTGCTCAATAATGTTGATAGAAGCTGTACATTTTGTTAATGACAACTCATGCATATGGTAACCACTAGGACTTGTATGATTTTGTTTCACTTTGTTCAGGTGTGAATACAATTTGTTTGTTAAATTGTTCAATGATCATTATTCTATCTCAGCATCGAGGATAACATATCACCAATTTTCATAAGATTATAAAAACAAGGGTTCCTCAAAGAGACTGATGTGAGCTGCCACATCTTCCAGTCTTGTCAAAATTATTATAATTGATGGGTGAGCAAAGAAGTGGAAAAGATTTGATCAACAGTTAATCCATTAAGATCTAGATGCTTCCCTCTTCTTCTATCACAAATTTCAAAATTAACCTCAAAGCAATCAAACTTTGAATCAGTTATGCAAACATAAGCATGACATCAGTGACTTGCTTGATCAGTTTACTTCATATTGGTTTTACATAGGTATTATGTGTGCGACATGGATTTTTAACGTAGCTTTAAGAATTTTTCAGTCATCACTATGATGTCTGCAGTGTGGCAGTTTATAGTGATGTCTAGCACTGGGGCATCATGCCGCAGACATGTAACATGATGTCCCACCCTGTCACATTATCCTGACACCAGGCCGACCAGTCGTAAGACTAACTTCTTATGCTGAGCACCTAGCAACGCAGCTCTAAGTACAATTTTTATACCGTATATACTCATGTATAAGCCTGTTCGCATACAAGCCGACCCCCAAACTGAACAGGTATAAACAGTAAAAAGTGCATGACCCGCATATAAGCTGACCCACAACCCTGAAACATCACAAGATGCACGTGGTAAGTTGTAAATGCATTTATTAAGGCAAACTTATATTAACAAAAAGTACACGTTTACTTATCTCAGACTTGGCATGTATGATTATTAAAAGTTAATGGTATAAACTTGTTTGAATAGTAATTTATTTAATTTTCTGTTTTCTTATTGTTTCTGTCTAATTTAGATATGTATATAATTTGATCAAATGATGACAAGAATTGAGCAATTGTGAGTTGCTGTAACACTATCTCCCTTTTGACTCGATTATTGTTCGTTTATGCATCATTGCATTGGACATTTTATATCAGTGCACCAGTAATTACGTTTTTATTTTGCCTTGAAATTGTAAATACCTAACTCATTAAATTTGATCCCAGTATGACAACACAACGAACAAAAATACGGTTTGATTCAACGCTCACAATTAGGCTACTGAACGTATTTACATAATGGTGCTACTGCATGTATATTGTAGGTTTGAACACACGCTGAATAAAGTACATTCCGCTTAATCAAGTACATCCCTTGGAGTCGAATCATGGGCACCACTGCATTAAACTTTAATGATATCTCCAAAATACAATAATGAAGTTTCAGAACAATCCTTCAAATATTATGCTAATACCATAAAAGCTGAGTTGTAGTTTGCTTTGATGTAAGCAACCTTACATCATACCTGTCGACTCACATGCTGGGAAAAAACTCATGAATTTTGGGGTCACTCCACGCCTACCTCCTGATTTCATAATATCTCCCGATTTCTGCAGCGAACTTCCAATTATTACACTATGTTTTAGATTTTCATTTCTCCTAATAAATATGAGTCCTACATAAATAGATATATCGTATGCAATCCATGGAAGCCATGTTCTGTTGTACCACCTGTGAATATAATCGTGATGAAATAACTACTTTACTAGAAAGAATTCACTTCTTCACTAAATAGGATGTTAAGTTCAAACATTATTCGTGTAAATTTAAGATTTTTTCATCTACAACAATATAAAAATCAGAAAATAAACCAGAACAAAAATTAAACCACAACAATAAAATTGTCAGCAATTAATTTCAATCCCAATTATGATCACCACGAATGCTGTAGCTCCATTCCCACCAAAGAAACTTACATGAGTGAGCACCTGGCATTTTATACCATATATATGAACTTTAATTACCATCGTTAAATTAAAAAAAGGAATGAAAATACATACCATGCTGCACATGTGTCCTCAAAAAACTAATTCAGAATACATATGTTTTACAGTAAATAATACTAAATGTCTTACGAGTTGACAATAAGGGAATAAGATCGGATATATGAGGGAAAAATAGTTGCCACATGTACGGTACCATGAGGCTGCCTATTTAGGTACCTTCAGTTCAACAAAATTGGGAATCCTTTATTTGCCAATCAATTGCTGGTGTTTGCGTAACATACGGTAGCATAGAACATGGTTTCTCTGAATCATGATGGAGGGCCTGTCATGTCACAAAATAGTTTTATCAGTAAGGGTTAACTTTTAATTAGTCGCTTTCTTGCATGTTTATTTAAGACTAATCTAAAGCTATTGTGCAGTTTGGCCACAGCTGACCAGAATATGAAAATAGGGCACATCCTGGGGGAAAATAAAGTGAGTCACAGGGAGAAACCGAATGTCCTTTGCGAATTTCACCCATATTAGACCCGAAGATCAATCAATATTTAGTGAAAACAAGGCTTTAAAAATACCATGAAAAACCTCCTGATTTTTAGTTCCCAAACTGTTTTTTTACTCAGTCTCCCTACATGGCTTTTGAAAAGTTCACAGGTATGCCTTACACTGTTTTACAAAACTATGGTAATCATGCTAATATTATGTAATGCAAGGCAATTACAGATCAATGGACTGGTATAGTTGCCAGTCAAAATTCCCTCTTAACACAAGCCAGTTTCAGGGTTTTAATGATTAACTGGCCTGTATTGCTGTCGGAAAACCAAAACACAAAACTAACATAGATTGACGATGATCTTAGTTGATCTATAATGAGAATGTTTGCCTTTATTATTACCACTCTTCATGAACATGTAAGTTATGCTGGTTATGTGCCTTGTACAATTAAACGTGCGTACCTTTTCATAAATATTACCTCAGTTTGCAGGATCGCTTATATAATTGAAAATGAGTAACTCATGAGCACATGATTCAACGTAAATGAAACAGCTATTAAGGACTAGCTGAAATGTCATCTGGAAGAATGTAATTCAGTCAAAACAATAAAGCAAAATCTGCATCTAATATATTTGGAAATAAAATAGGATTTAAGTGACACTCAGCACTGCTTTAAGTACTGTATATTATAGTTCAGCCTGGTCTCCTACGTAAACTCAACTGGCCCGTGAATTATGAAGTCTGTATTTACCTTGATTTAATTTCGTGTTGGAGAAATCAGAAAATATGCACATGCAAAATAGTAACAAAATCAATCACAGTAATTGATAACAGTTTAATAAGTGTCGGGTCACCAAAATTTTTTTTTTACATGCATATGTCTTAGGACACAGAAAAAAATATTTTTTCGTGTCCCAAGATTTACAGCCTTTACAGTAGTCTACAAAAAGACTTAAAAACTGTCAAGTTCAGACATTGGCCCACGGATAAACCAAACCCCTTCTTCCAGGCCTTTATTTTTCCTAAATTATTCGGCTTATATGCGAGTATATACAGTAAGTCTTTGGAGTGACTCAGCTGGGGTTCGAAACCCGTGACCTACCACATCAACGGCAGATGCTATAACCACATAGGTGTCATATTATTGGCCAATAAGGTGTCAACAGTAGTCTAGCAAATGTCAATCACTTGTGCAAACAGTAAATTTCTCATGGACAGCATGTGCTCATATGGAAATTAGGCAATCAAAAATAGATAAGACTCATGTTTAGGCTCAAACCAACGTACATCATAAAAATGCACAGCCCGGAATTTCCATGCTGCAGAAATAGGTAATGTTTAAATTCCAAGAATTAAAGCTGGTTGGTACGCAACTACTGAGAACCCTGGTACTTTATAGTTAGGTGTATTAATCTACTTTGCTCAAAGTTCAAAGTAACTTCAATTTTACATTATATTTCTGACACACAGTTCAATGCAGATTTACATTAACCTCTATAAAAACTATCAATCCTGACCCGTGACACAAAAATATTCCTCACCAAAAGATGACTAATAATATATATTCTTTCCCCTTTGCTCAGGCATAATATATATCAATAATGACTTTGTTTCATGTCAAAACTAGGGCATGAGCAGACTGCTCCTGAACAATGAAATGTAGGTAGCTCATGTTAAGCTACCATGTCAATTGCCATTTCTGCAACCAGATGTAACAATGAAACACAATCTCCCATGTAAAACACTCTCTATCCCATTTTCCTTTAAGGTATCTTTTCAGTCATGAGATTTCTGCATGTTACATCCCAAAAATAAATCTATAAGTCTGTACCAACTACGTGTTTGCATTATATCCGAGAATGTGAAAACTGGTTAAAAGGATAATAAGTATCTTAACAAAACAAAGCTATCTAAACACTTTATTCAACATTAGTATATTTGTATTAATTTCCTTTAAAAAAAACATACTTCAACTGAATCCAATTTCAGCATTCCTGGTTTCCGTCGCATTCCAGCCAACTGAACTGAAGGTCAACGAAACTTGAAAACATGTTTTTCTTTGCGTCTGTCAGAGTTTGGATTTATTAAAAAAAGGACATTAGAGTAAGTAAATTCCAACAAAAGCAATATGACTTTAGTTTGTAAAAAAGCATCAATAAGGGCTGACAAGTGAGATATTCCTGAAAATCTGAATCCTCGTTGTGATGTTAGTCGACCTCAGAACATGCTACACAACATCATTACTTAGGCAGTAAGATGGCAACCTAAAAATCAAATATCGGGGAGGTGTCTTACAATGTAGGACTACCCTCGCCCTTAGTCCTACAATGTAAGACATATCACCTGTTATTTACATTTTAGTGCTATGTCTTACTACCCAAATAACAGCCTTGTATGGTGTGTTCCGATGTTGGTTGACATCGGAACGAGTGGTCAAAGTTTCAGGAATGTCTCACACACTTGGCAGCCCATATCGACATTCTTCCACAAATTGATATGCAATTAATATACTCACCATGCTGTTTTTATCCTGGTGGAATCAAAATTGGACACTAGCAAATGGATGCATTTTCATGTTCTGCTGACATACATCTGAATCTGTTGAAATGCGATGGTAGTTGAGGTATGCCAAAGTATGTTCAAGTAGGTTCATGTGGGGGATATGTTTCTTGAACGAAACGAAACGTTGCTTACAGTTCCAATAGGCATAATATATTTTTTATGTTTTGTTAAAGAATAACATTCCAACTTAACCCGATTTCGGCATTCCCGGCTTTCATCGCTTTCCAGCCAACTGAAATGTAGGCCAACAAAACTTGAAAACAGGTCCATTTCTTTTGTGAGAATCTGAATTTATTAGAGAAAAGACATCCGAGTAAATAAAGTCTGACTAAAACATTATGACTTTACTTTGTAGAAAAGCGTTGTTATTGGTTACCAGTTGTATGAGATTATTCCTGAAAAATTGATTTTCGTTTCTATGTTATTCGACATCAAAACACGCTACACAGCGCCGTTAGTTAGGCAGCAAGACCCAGGCACCCAAAACATAAATATCAGCGTCGAGGTCTTACATGTAGGGCTATCCTGGCCCTCTGCCATTTTGAGCAACACTATTGTCCAAGAGTTAGCACCAAGTTTTATAAAAAGTCAAAATATGCATTCTTCCTGTAACGCTTGGCCATTATGCATCAATGACATCTCACAAACAAGTCCTCCTGACCCCAGATCAACGATAACCGGGTCAAAAGTACGATGTCATTCACCTCGTGGCTTCCATCAATGGTTAAGACCAAGATTTTGCTGCAAATTAAAAGGCATAAGGTCCAAATATCGATATGTTATATATTTATCGTGGTCGCGATGGATGTACACGCAATGCATAAAACTATCTGGCATAAAAATAGTTCTCTACTTCTGACCAACTTACCAAACTTGACCGTAGGCACCTGACCCAACAGGCATCATCAACTCGTATCGCTTGGGGACTTCCCATACTGTTTTGTTCAACTCCAGACGATAAAAACCGTCTTTAATCTTCCCTAAATGTGACATCGAGTTGTAATAATTCAAAATTGCATAAAACTGACTTTGCAAAATAGTTAGAATCTTCAAAATAATGAAATCTGTTTCGTGCTCGCAAAAAGCGAGCAAGTTCCTTGTGCAAATTCCTGTTTCCGGATGGAGACAAACAGACAGATTTCTTGACGGGTTTGCAGCCTGTTGCCAACCTCACAATATTTGGAGAGATATGAACGAAAACAAGTCTGATAAGCGCCTCTCTTGAGGGCGGAGCTTTTAAGTGCAATTTTCGACGCAAAACACCTAACTGACAAACGGGACAAAAATAGATTGTCAGCTTTGTATATGAGCGTTGCCAAATCACAAAAGAATAGGCTTCGCAAGTTTACCATGTCTATTATGATCGGTCTACCTGTGTAGTTAAGTAAACACACACACGCACACGCACACACACTAAAAATTTTAATACAAGATTTCAGAAGCAAATGCATACACACGCTCTCTCTCTCTCTCTCTCTCTCTCTCTCTCTCTCTCTCTCTCATACACACACACACACACATAATACTGATACCCTTTCGCAGTATGTCATGTACGATAACTGATAAGTGCTGAGAGATTACAACATCGAAGCAAAATCAATTTGCACATGTATACATTTTTCTAAACCGCGGTAATGCCAGTCAAGAACTGAAAGTGAAACAAAATTGTACATGCAAAATGTATACATCAGTAGCTACAATGATTGTTGAGCCGTGTATTATCAATATGTGATATGTGCTGTTGAGAAATGGTTGTTTAAAGTAGGTTATTAATTCGTGTTTTATAGTTTGGAGAAAATTATTGGAACTGTAAACAACATTTCGTTTCGTTCATCATCGACAGAACCTCCACCGCATACGGTATGGAGACCAACACCAATGGCATACGTGCAGAAATAAAGGTCAGTGGACAGAAGCTGGAAAGAGTCACAAGCTTCAAGTACTTGGGATCCATTATCACAGACGAGGGCTCCAAACCAGGACTACTTTGCAGGATTGCCCAAACAAAAGCAACAATAACAAGGCTGAGACCAATATGGAAAGATACCAACATTGCTTTTGGTTCCAAAATAAGGCTGATGCGCTCATTTGTCATATCCATCTTTCTGTATGCTTGCAAAACATGAACGCTCACATGAGATCTATAAAGAAGGATTCAAACCTTCGAAATGAGATGCTACCTCAAGATCTTGGGCATCTCATACATTGACCATGTAACCAACGGAGAAGTCCACAACAGGATCAAAGAGCCATCGGATCCTATGAAGACCTCTTGACCACTGTAAAAAAGCACAAACTGAAGTGGTACGGTCATGTTTCAAGATCATCTGGGCTGGCAAAAACAATCTTGCAAGGCACAGTGCGAGGGTGCAGAAGAAGAGGCAGACAGAAAAAGAGGTGGAAATACAACATCAAAGAGTGGACAGGCATGGGATTTGGAGATTCCCAAAAGGGCAGTAGAGAACAGGGAAAGATGGAGAGAATTGGTTGTAAAGTCAACTGTGGTGCCCCAACGACCTCTTGGGTTAAGGGATTGATGATGATGATGATGATGATGATGATGATGATGATGATGATGAGATAAAGATCATAAGAACTTGATTTTACTTTAGCCGTTACATTAAAAATAGTTTTCTTGTAAAGTTTTAATGTAGACTACAAATTAACGAGTTTCCAACTAAATTTATGCAACAGCATAACTTACTGCAACACATTAAAAGTCATGTTACTCACATAGGGATTTGTGATAACTAAATATACAATTTATCAACTACATATCTACACCGCAGCTGTAATTCAGTTATTATTTGCTCGAATTCCGGGCAACAGGAAACTCGTTGACCTACATGAAAACCGTTTCGTTTTGTCACATTCTAAACAAATAGGCACTATGTGCAAAATTTAATGTGGTGCCCTGCTCACAAAAGAGTGCGGAGGCGTACTTTTAGAGCCATGTCCTCTTTCATCAGACAACTTTCTCGCGAATTGTGTTAATCTGTCCGCTCAAACTGGCGGCCTCTGGGCACAAACAACGTTAGGCCGTCTTTTCGGATAGTTGCTTCTAGTGTGATCGCTATTATTGATATGAACTACTCGGGCAATTAAGGGAATTAAAATTACGCAGTAGGTTCACGTGTGGTGAGTAATGTAATAGGGCTTTTCCCCGCTTTGTCCGTTTGGGTCCTGACTAGTCGTCACAGCCTCTTTCCCCCTAACTAGGCAAGCAAGCTTCACACAACGTGCAATAAGTGGATGATTAGCATTATTAATGCACGAAAGTGAAGTGGCCCAGTATATACGAGTCATTACTTGCAAAGAAAATTAGGCTCAAATCAACGTGCATTATAAAAATGCGGCGAAGCACTATCCCTCTCTCTCTCTCTCTCTCTCTCTCTCTCTCTCTCTCTCTCTCTCATAATACTGATACTCTGTCGCAGTCTGTCATGAGTCATTGCTTGCAAAGAAAATTACTTTTTGCACTAAGCCTACGTGGTATTACTTGAAATGTTATAATACACACCGACAAGTTATGTAAGCTCATCTCTTATTTGATCTAAAAACTCTTTTGTCATCTGTTTGCTTTCTTTTTGTTGTAGATTATATTTTCTGAGTTTCATTATAAAGTGTGCTGCTGCTGCTGAAATATTTGCAACTTTTTTGAGCTGAATAAACGTTTCTGCTATTTTTTATTCATATTTACTAGTAACTTATATTCACTGGATATTGACTTTATGTCAAAGGATATTGATTTTGTTTGACGTATATCATAACTTATAGCCAGTAGCGTTTATTGTTTGAGGGCCTTAATACTATTAATTGTAAACTGAAGATCTTATTGAGTGATATGAGATGTTTTTACCTCAAGGCAATATTTGACAGCATTCCATATCTGATATAATTTGGTTGAGCTTATTCCATATCTGGGACTTCTTTTGCAGAAACAGAACCATGCAGGCGCTGTATTTCCTTAACAGTTTGTGTTGGAAAGCCTGGTTACGTTTTGGGGATTTATATATCTTTTTTGTTCATAAAAGCAAAATTGCTCCTCAACTCCATGGTTCCTTATTTGTGCTCGGCGTTGTCGGTGATTTTCCATTTCCGCCATCACTGTTTCGAATTCGACCATGCTAATCATTTTGCCCTCGATAGACAGTTGGCTGATCGTGTAAAGGCAGCTTTGTGCTGCTGCAAGTAGTTCTGAATAAACACGTATTCGTGAATGCAGTCGTATCGAAATTAATTTGCTAGCACCACCTGAGACACCGGCTACTGTCGATGTTGCCCCTATAATAATTCCGATTGGTGTACCTATGATGTTTGACGTTGCCGTGATTGCAACCACACCAAGGTCATCAGTTGCTGCCGCGGCAAGACAGCAAATAGCATCTGCAACCAAACACGCACGTTTGTATTTCACTATTAACGCGGTTCTCTTGGTTATTTCTTCTCGCAGATGTTCTTCGCTTCGATTGTTTTTTTCACGTAGGTAACATCGAGGGTACATCATAGACTTTCTATTAATAAAACAATCAGGAATTACAATTGCACGACAGACAGGCCGTCTCTGGGCTTATCACGTCTAGATGCAATACGCACAGGCACGTCTACCCAATTACCCTTTTTTTACACGTACAATTGCCAGGACTCAAAAGGACAAAAGTGGGCAAAGGCCCTATTATGACACTACTTGGGCGTGTTTGATCATGTTTTCGTTACTTTGCTGAAAGAATTCAAGCCTGACCAAAGAACATTTTTATGGTTGTCATATAGATCATCCTAATCAAGTGCAAAACAATAAATGTTCGACAATAAGTCAAGAAGAAACTTTGGGAGAGTATCAGGAAGAAGCATGGACACTCATGTGAGAGTAGAAAATCACCGAATTACCTGACCGATATTTTTATAAGGAAGAAGTCTGAACTCATCATTTGTCATTATCTTTATACTTGGGAACTTCATTACAGTTCATACACAGCTTCTTGTAATCCAGTGGTGTGTGCTAAAATAGATTTCTTCATCGAAAACATATAAACGTTCAAGCTTATGCCATCAACACGGACGGGAAGTCATATTTCAGGAACCCATTGATTAACTGCGTACCTTCCCAACGACTACAAATGGAATATTTTGATTCTGGTGGATAACTTCCTTTGAAAGGCAATATCACCGATGTTATGAGAAGAAATGCTGAAAGTCAGGAATCCGATATATCACTACAATTTTGGGGGTTATCTTAAAGTTTATTTCCAGATCTGTTCATTGCGCTGAAAGCATTTTAGTACAAAACAATGAAGGAACCCTATATATATATATATA
>JAECUM010020067.1:0-78050 GCA_016617855.1 Megalonaias nervosa
TAATTAGTAAACAATAATAGTTGAAAAAGTCACACCATAGCCTTAAGTTAAGAAATTTGCCAGGGGCCAATTTACGAAACTGTACCCTGCCACCTTAACATCATGTTTCAGCACATGATAGGCTGTATATCGCAGCCAATATGTCAGGTGGGGGAAGAACCTAGGAAAACCCCCAGAAAATAAACACTGACCCACTTAAAGCTACTGGGAAGTTTTTTCACCTTGGAAACTGGTCTTTTTGTACATACCTGATATGAGAGACCATCTGTCTTGAGACCACTTTTTGTTGGCAGAAGGGGCGGTCTCTCATGACAGGTTTTACTGTATTCCACCTAATGAATTTCATTTATACTCCAATTTTTTGTAATACAGGTAGTAGAGAGAAACTTAACCCTCCTTGCTGTATTTAAATTTGGTCATTGCTTTTAGAATACCTTTTTGAACTATTGGTACACTCAGGAAAAAATACTTTATTTTATATTTCCTACAGTATTTTCTAGAAAGAAAAATCTTCTGTAGTACAGTCAACATTAATGACATTGTGAAGATGATTACATGTCATAGACAAACTGAACCTTAATATTAATTTTAATGTTAATTAGTAGAAGAATAGGAAATGAATGTGATTTTCATGGTTTTAACTAAACATTAATTACTAGAAGAATAGGCAGTGAATGTGATTTTCATGGTTTTAACTAAACATTAATTACTAGAAGAATAGGAAATGAATGTGATTTTCATGGTTTTAACTAAACATTAATTACTAGAAGAATAGGAAATGAATGTGATTTTCATGGTTTTAACTAAACATTAATTACTAAAAGAATAGGAAATGAATGTGATTTTCATGGTTTTAACTAAACATTAATTACTAGAAGAATAGGTAGTGAATGTGATTTTCATGGTTTTAACTAAACATTAATTACTAGAAGAATAGGCAGTGAATGTGATTTTCATGGTTTTAACTAAACATTAATTACTAGAAGAATAGGAAATGGATGTGATTTTCATGGTTTTAACTAAACATTAATTACTAGAAGAATAGGCAGTGAATGTGATTTTCATGGTTTTAACTAATTATATGCTTAATGCTTCTTTGAAGACTGCAGCTGACAGTTTCTAAACTGTTACTATATCATCATATGTTTATTGGGTCTCTGAATGTGTGGTGTTTGGTTCTAAACTGTAACCATGACATCATATGTTTACTCAGTAAATGCATGGAAATGCCCTTTCATAATAATAATATTTTATTTATAGAGGGTGATTCATTAGTCAAGGACTATTCTCCCTTGAGGCCCTCTTAAGGAGAGTATAAAAATGTGCATTATATGAAAGATAGCAATAATTACTGTTTATTTTAACATGTTTAGTATTAAAATACTAAATTCCATTATCTATTAGAAACACATACATGCTCATGATATCTCTTCTTAAATACTATAATATTTTCAGCAGATTTTACATGTAGTGGAAGCTTGTTCGACAGAACTGTACCAGAGTACTAGAAGCTCTTTTTAAATTACTCTGTTTTTGGGTTTGGTGCTAGAAAGTTTCCATTTGATATTGATCGCAACTTGTATTGTGTTGAAAAAGGTCTGAATAAGTCCCGAAGATACTCTGGTGTAGTTCCACGTCGACATTTATATTTATATAAGGTGTGTTCCATCGGGATGCATGAAAATACCCTTTCATAAGGTGTGTTCCATCGGGATGCATGAAAATGCCCTTTCATAAGGTGTGTTCCATCGGGATGCATGAAAATGCCCTTTCATAAGGTGTGTTCCACTGGGATGCATGAAAATACCCTTTCACAAGGTGTGTTCCATCTGGATGCATGAAAATACCCTTTCATTAAGTGTGTTCCATCAGGCTGCATGAAAATACCCTTTTTTAAGGTGTGTTCCATCAGGATGCATGAAAATACCCTTTTTTAAGGTGTGTTCCATCAGGATGCATGAAAATGCCCTTTTTTAAGGTGTGTTCCATCAGGATGCATGAAAATACCATTTCATAAGGTGTGTTCCATTGGGATGCATAAAAATACCCTTTCGTAAGGGGGTTCCAACAGGATGCATACAAATTTGACCTCTCTCATGAGGTGGGTTCCAACGGGATGCATAAAAATGACCTCTTTCATAAGGTGGATTCCATCGGGATGCATAATTAAAATTGACCTTTCCCATAAGGTGGATTCCATCGGGATGCATAGAAATGACCACACTTATAAGGTGGGTTCCATGGTGGGTTCCATCGGGAAGCATAAAAATGACCTCACTCATAAGGTGGATTCCATTGGGATGCATAAAAATGACCTCTCTCATAAGGTGGGTTCCATCAGGATGCATAAAAATGACCACACTCATAAGGTGGGTTCCATGGTGGGTGCCATCGGGAAACATAAAAATAACGTCTCTCATAAGGTGGATTCCATCGGGATGCATAAAAACGACCACACTCATAAGGTGGGTTCCATGGTGGGTTCCATCGGGATGCATAAAAATGACCACACTCATAAGGTGGGTTTCATAGTGGGTTCCATCGAGAAGCATAAAAGTGACCAGACTCATAAGGTGGGTTCCATTGGGATGCATAAAAATGACCTCACTCATAAGATGGGTTCCATCGAGAAGCATAAAAATGACCTCACTCATAAGGTGGGTTCCATCAGGAAGCATAAAAATGACCTCACTCATAAGGTGTGTTCCATCAGGATGCATAAAAATGATCTCACTTATTAAGTGGGTTCCATCGGGATGCATGACAATGACCTCACTCAGACCTCACTCATTAGGTGGGTTCCATCGGGAAGCATAAAAATGACCTCACTCATAAGGTGGGTTCCATCAGGATGCATAACAATCACCTCACTCATAAGGTGGGTTCCATCGGGGTGCATAAAAATGACCTCACTGGGTTCCATCAGCATGCATAACAATGACCTCACTCATAAGGTGGGTTCCATTGGGATGCATAAAAATGACCTCACTGGGTTCCATCGGGAAGCATAAAAATAACCTCAGTCATAAGATGGGTTCCATTGGGATGCATTATAATGACCTCACTCATAAGGTGGGTTCCATCAGGAAGCATAAAAATGACCTCACTCATAAGATGGGTTTCATCGGGAAGCATAAAAATGACCTCACTCATAAGGTGGGTTCCATTGGGATGCATAAAAATGACCTCACTCATAAGGTGGGTTCCACTGGGATTCATAACAATGACCTCACTCATAAGGTGGTTTCCATCAGGAAACATAAAAATGACCTCACTTATAAGGTGGGTTTCATCAGGAAGCATAAAAATGACCTCACTCATAAGGTGTGTTCCATCCGGATGCATAACAATAACCTCACTCATAAGGTGGGTTCCATCAGGAAGCATAAAAATGACCTCACTGGGTTCCATCGGGAAACATAAAAATGACCTCACTCATAAGGTGGATTTCATGGTGGGTTCCATTAAGAAGCATAAAAGTGACCTCACTCATAAGGTGGGTTCCATTGAGAAGCATAAAAAGTGACCTCACTCATAAGGTGGGTTCCATCGGGAAGCAAAAAAATGACCTCACTCATAAGGTAGGTTCCATCAGGATGCATAACAACGACCTCACTCATAAGGTGAGTTCCATTGGGATGCATAACAATGACCTCACTGGGCTCCATCTGGGAAGCATAAAAATGACCTCACTCATAAGGTGGGTTCCATGGATTCATAAGGTGGGTTCCATCAGGATGCATAACAATGACCTCACTCATAAGGTGGGTTCCATCAGGAAGCATAAAAATGACCTCACTGGGTTCTGTAGGAGGAGACTTTGCTGCTCCAAATATGCCCTGATTAAAAGCCTGAACACCCAGTCCTGATTAGTTTCTGAAGATAACAGTGTAAACTGAAAATCTGACAGGGAACTATTTAGAAATTTGTGTATACTAAATATGATGTCACTAAATAACACCCAAAATTAGTAAGGAAACACGTCTGTTTTGAAATGTTGTAGAGAGGTGCATGTTACATGTGCCAAGTTTCCAGGTCTGCTACATCTTTAAGGCACTTAATTGAAACTTTGATATATTTCCTGTGTATGATATTGATGGAAGGCACATTAGTGATACCCCTAGGCTGTTCTGTACCCCACCTCGAATTAGCCTCTGGGTCATAACGTAGAAATTAATGAAATTCCCACCCTATAACCATACATATGCTTTCTGGGTCATTAGGAGCCAAAGAAATAGGTCCCAGTAAAATGAAGAATATTTCAAACTAAGGCAGTCTGCAATTTTATTCCAGATTGGTCTCATTCTTTGCCAAAATGATTGGCCCAGGCCCTATTCCCAATCAACATAGAAAAATGCCTGACATATTAAACTGAGAATATCCAGAACCCTTGCCTGAGTACGCACATGCACCTACACTAGAAGCTCAAAGTTCAGGTTTTAGGTCAGAGGTGGGAAGCACACAAATATTTGTTTTACAAATACACAATTTTTAGTATTTATTGGTCTTGTCTTTGTTGTTTCTGGTTGCAAGCATTTCTCTAATTTTCTATATTCTCTCTGGTGACATAGGTATATATTATTGTCAGTAAACTTCATACACATTTATTACTTATTTTCTCAGCTTACAAATAGTTATAGAAAAATGTGAAGTGTACCGTAATTTTAATGTTTGCTACATGAAATATAAGGGGAAAACAAATTGTACTGTACACTTATCTCACCAGACCGTAAGGTCAAATAAGCTGATGCTGTGGTAGTTAATGCATCATACTTAGTGCACCTATGAATTGTTCATCATTTGTCAACTGGTCATCATTCTTCAACTGTGCCCGGATGGCTGAATGGTCTAAGGCATTTATCTTTACTCTTAGGCACTCGTCTTTACAGATTACTCACACAATTCATCTCTGTCTGCATGTTTATAAGAGGAGTTGTGAGAAAACTTGCCAGCAGATTCCTGTGGGCCAGTGGTTGTCTTCAGATTCTTTCGCCACCAAATATACTGGCCACTATGCATAGCCTGCGATGTACTGAAACATGGCATTAAACCTAAAAAAAAACCAAACCACACATCCTTCAACCAAATATCACAGCTGGCATCCTGCCTTGAGCCTCTTGCAATTTTACACAATGATTCATCAAAAAACTTGAAAAGCTTCTTCAAAAAATTTGACAAAGTATCATGGAATGAAGTCCTTTATGAATTATGCCATCACTAAAAATAGAAAAATGTTTAAAAATGGCTGTATAAAAAAAAACTGCTCAGCATAATTTGCCTGAATTTGACAGAAATCATCCTGGCATGTAGGCCTTTGCAGCTGTTGAAATGATGTCAAGGTACCACCACTTTTAGTATTCATTATTCTAAATATCTGGGCCTTATAATTTTCTGGACATCACATTTTCAAAATTTTCAATAATGTTGAGTAGTACATAACAATTTCTGGACATGATGTATTTAAACTGATGGAAAAAGACCAAAGAATGGTTAGCATGATGGTCTCCTTATCACAGAGGTACCAGTTTAGATCTCACCATTAGATCAGACTTGGCTGGCAATTAGGGACTCTACACCAATTACCTCTCACTAGATAACCCCCTTGTGTTGCTGTATGATAAAATACCAAATCAGACTAGATACTTCAGCTTTCTGTTTCCTTTTACTAATGTTAGAGACAAGATAACAGATATCTCAAATACTCCCTATGTTGTTTACTTGCAGTGAAAAGTACATTAATAATTTATGAAGCCATGCTTGTATAATTCCATAAATTTGAAGGTGACCTTTATCTAATTGGGTCATGAGCATTCATAAGCCTTTCCCAACAGGGTTTTATGAAATATAGGTATCTGCTGCAAAAACACAGAGAATATAAAAGTCAGTTGTATTGAAAATTCGAGTCATAACTCTACACTATTTTTGACATAAAACCAATATTTATGTAAATGGGAGTTGACATTTGACTTAAACTCAGTTTTACAAAACATTTGTGTAATATCTGTTGGCATATAATGCTGGTAAGGCAAACATTATAGAGTGACTCAAATCTTCGTGTGCATCATGCACAACTAGATCCCAGTGTGTGATATTTTTTGTTGTTGAATTGCAGAATATACTAGTGTTTTTTGGTTGGATCCAGCTGCAAACAGTACAGAACCAGATTTGCCATCACATGTGTTGAGAGATCGGGGTCTATGCAGCTTGTTAGGATAAATGAGTAGAATCAGTCAGTGATGATCAAGAGTAGTGACCATGATCCAGCAGATGCTACTGGACAAAAATGGCTGAAAATGGCTTTCAGCAAATTGTCATATGATAACTGTATGAATTATACAGTATTGAAGTGGGGTTTGGAGTTGTCGTGTGACACATGGATGCAGTTAGATAGGCTAGCAAATGCTTGCATATACAATATATGAAGAGTAACAGATGATTAACATGTAAAGCATTTTGCTTACAGTTTGACTGAAATACAGTGGATAAGAGGACACAGTGAACACAGATGATCCAAGACCAAGCGTAATTCCCACATAAGTTGGGACACGAGTAAATTTAATGGGAGATGTGAAAAATGAAATAGACAAAGTCCAAAATTTTGGCCAAGGCCAAGAGTTTGCCTCCAGGTGTTGAGTCAGATGTTGATGAATAAAAGTTTGATGATGGGTGTTGGTGAATATGATTGATCGTCATACAGACATACATAATCTGTATCCATCACAATTATTATGTGTATTCATATTCAAGTGAAATTAAAATCTAAATGATTTTTTCCCCCATTTTTCAATCAGCTATGAAACCAAGCTATTCAAACAAATTTAATACTTTAAGTGTTGAAAGGAAGTTAGATACAATGAATCCTGTGTATTCAACTTTGCCCAAACAGTCCTTTCATTATGAAACATTTCCAATGCTATAGATGTTGGGTATCCCAGTGTTAATCAGGCTGGGTCTTAGGGGTCATATTTTGTTAGTATTTACTGTATTATGGTTATTGCTGTAATTAGTTTTTAAGTTTGGTATATTTTTTTAATTACATGTATATTATTTTTAGTGAAGGGCATTCTGTTAAAAGCTTGTATGTACTTGACAGAGATCAAGCAAGTTCCTGGTATTATGGGTAAGTTTAGCATGGACTGAAACTACTAGTGAAGATTTGCATGTGAAAAGTTTTGAAGATGTTCTAGTCATGCCTGATCATTAACTGATTGTACTCCAGTCCTCTTGCTTATAAAAGATGTTATCTGGTCCCAAGAAATCAATCCTTTTTTTGATTTAGTGAGAAGACCAGCTGATAAATGAATATTGACTCTATTTTATGATCCCAGGGATGACTCATTCATCGTCTTGTGCATTAATGGCTGCTTTCTCCAGTTGTACCTTTATAACAATAGACATGCTCTTCACTGATCATTTATGATATATTCCAGATACATGTAAATTATTTAAACTGCTTTAAAAAGAATGAAGAAAACATCTTTTCATACTGAAAAATAGTTTTTACAGATTCAGAAGTTGCAGTACTAACAATAAAGTTTAGGCAACTGGACTTGCATTATGCAACTGATTGGCGGTTTTGCTTTGATGCTGTGTGTAACTGCTCAGAGTTTCCAGTACAAAAGCTTGGCTTGTGACAGACTCTCATTTTTTTACTGCCATTCCAAATTTTGACCCAATGAAAGAAGCTGTGCTCTTTGCATTAAAAATACTTACAAATATATAAAAACATGTTTGATATTTTGGCAACATTTGTCATGCATTTGGTTCGCTTAGTGATCTGACTCGGGGTCTACACCATAATCATAATAGTATCATGAATATATCTTTGACCTTTGTCAGATGAAATTGGAATTGATAATGCCTGGATGTACAGAATCAAGAATTATTATACACATATCTGTAGATTTTTATAACTGTTCTATATTCTTTATGAACAGATCAGTTTGTTATAAAGCCATTAGCTAGGTCTTCATGGATTGAAACCAAATTTGACACGAGACATTACATTAAGAAGATCTCAATCAAGTTTGATTTTTGACATTTTCTGGCAAACTATTACCAATTTATTACCTGTTTGGCAAAAATTTGCCTTTCATTTTATGCTCTGTAATGGTTAAAGGACTTCATGGATTGGAACCAAATTGGCTTGAGACTTTTCATTGAGAGAATTGAAGGTCAGGTTTATTAAAACTTTACAGAAATTATGGTCCCTCTTTGACTTAGAACCATGCCCTTCAATTACATTATATAAGCCTGGGCATCTGTGTCATATGTGCACATTTCTAGACTTCTTTGTGTCCCAACTGTACAAGGTGCTCAGCAGTCCTGGGAAAGAGACGTTCATGAGTCATGAGTTTGCAAATTTTGAAGTTTCTGGAGACAAACCCAGAAATCAAATTACTACTGGTCTCATGTTCTCAAAATGCATGAGGTAATGGTATCGTACACTAAGTTGTCAGGTAATGTAATAAATAGTTTGTAATGGTCTTAATAACTTCACCTTTCTGAACCTAATTTTCATGTAAATAATAAAGTTTAACACAACACTCAGGTAGCCATGGTAACTCAGTTCATAGAACATTGAACTTGTAATCTATGTGGTAGATTCAATACCCATACAGGCCATCTCATGGTAAGGCACTTAGCTTCCATTTCCTTGGCATGATATAGACAATGATATGTTTAACGTGCTGTTAAAGCTCGACCAACCATTCATGCTGCACTCTTGGCCGCTTGTGTAACTTGCTTATTTTTTTGTATTCTATTCTATTCTGTTCTGTTTTGCTATATTCTATTCAGTTCTATTCTAATGAGGTGCAAACTCTCTTTACAAGCCACTTTTGTAGGGGAACAAATGTGACTGCTCTCATGGAGGTGGCTGGTTAGAGGAGGTAAAATATAGGTTGAAAATAGGAGTTGAAAGACTCAGACACAGGCTGGATGTAAAAGGTAATTATTGAATGGAGTTGACCATAATTACTGGAGGTTGAACTGCAAAGGCATGTGTCTCACTCTCTCTAACCATATATATATATATATATATATATATATATATATATATATATATATATATATATATATATACACATACATATAGTTATGTATATCTGTATTATTATATTTTTTGATAATTTTTGCAATTGTCATTTTGTTAATGTTATTTTTAATGCTAATATCCTATGATCATAATTTGCACTTTAAAGATGATTCATGTATAGTGTATAAATTAATTCATTTATAAGTACAAGTAAGCATCACATGATTCGAAAAGGACATGAGTTCTGGTAAAAGGCAAAGCTGACATAATTTCCTGATTAGCTAGTGTAAACCATCTGACTCTTGTTTACTTGTAAAGTAATTCCAAAATGACAATATGTTTCATTTAAAGCCTAATATTGCATTCTCACTATTGTATATTAGCATTCTATATAAGAGAATTGATACTTATAATTATGTATTGTTAGTAGTACTGTCAGTTTTGCAAGAGTTATATGGAGAAGATTGATTCATTTACTTAATTTAATCATTCATTGGAATTACAGTGCTCTAACATTCATTTAAAGATTATTTGGATATATAACAGCTGTATTGGAATACCATGAATTCATTTAAAGACATTTTGGAATTATATTTCAGTGATTTCTTCTTTACTGTTGACACATCAGTACATTATTGACCATCATTCAGGGTACTTTTGGAATTCATTTGGATTATTCAAAACTTGTAAACTCATTCACTTGTAAACAAGAACCACTAGTGAAAACATGCAGGTTATGCAAACCGGTTGTTAATAGTGATAGATTCATTGTGCATGTTAATGAAATGTTATTCATCAGTAATGGGTTATAAAGCACACTTTATAAAGCACATTTGACAGTCAACATAGAGTTAAGAAATGATGGTTCTTCATGTGAAAAACATCTCATTCCTCCCAGTTCACAAATTGTAATACCAAAAAACATTATTCACCCCCCCCCTTTTCCCAACAGTTGTGTTTTCAGTAAATCTTATAAATGAAAAACAAGAGGCAACCTTTTATGGCAACACAATACATGCCTGTAACCTGTTGCCAGCTTAAACAGTCAACAGTCATGGTTCACATTGCTTCATGCTTAATGGTCAGGAATGCTATCACCCCTGGGCAGTCTATATAGTTCATTGTCACAAAGGTTATTATAAGGTAATGGTGGTCATGGATAAGCAACCACTACTGCACAGATTTATTTAACTGACTGAAAAGAGCTAAGGTGATTTCGTGTCTGAGCAATGCTGTGGGAGATCCAGTTAAGCTAATTTACATAGGTAAAGTATACAAAGTGCAGTTGTCCAGTTTATGATTATATGCTAATTATGAATACTATTAAGACAATTTTCAGCAACTTGTATTTAGTGGTGGTTAATACATGCATTTGCTGATGATGGTAGAGGCATTGGGTTGGAATAATGAAATCAGAATCAGATCTTTCGTGATTTTCACTGGACAAAAATGGTGATATTGAATTGCAGAGTGTTGGAAAATATACTGACTTGTCTTATTTGTCCATTCTATTAGAAATTGAAACAGAATTGGACAATGAAGACAGAGCATTGTCTACAATAGAATTCCCAGAAAGATTCAGTCATGCTTTTATATTTGAACATAGAAGGAAAAGAGTTTCAGCTTCTGGTAATCAGCCTCCAGATAAACTGGCAGTTTTAGAATTATTGAGGTGATCTTGTTAAAACTTGGAATCTGGGCTTATAGGAGCAAGATCTCAAATAAGTTTGTTGATGAGCAGATTACTTCATATTAATATGGCATTTGAGCTAATTCTGAAGGCCACATTTCAGATCCGATGCTTTTTGCTGTGCTGGTCTTTGACCAGTAGAGCTTATGAGATGGGCTGCCTGTTAACAGAAGTTTTTTTTATCACTAATCCACCAACACTAATTGGAGGGTAGCCATAAAACTGTGTACACATTCATTCCACTATCTATTTGGCCCGAAATAAAAATGGTTTCTCTTGGATATCCAGTATGGCAGCCACGTAGGTCATCTTGAAAATCTTATTATCACTACATCTCCTTGGATGATCATATCAACATGATGTTTTCATTCATATGCTTCCTATGATCTCTAGATGAAAATGATGCTGATATGACATTAGTATGGCCACAATGGCAGGCAGCAGTCTTGAAAATCTTGTTATCACAACTCCTTCTGAACAGAAAGTATGACCACCACAATGTCCATCTTGAAGATCTTGTTATCACAACTCCTGAACAGAAAGTCATATCTGCATGGGGTTTCACCAGAATAATTCTTATGATGTTTAGCTGGTCTGCAATGAAAATGGTTCCACTTGGACTTCCAGTATGGCCACGACAATGTCCATCTTGAAAATCTTGTTATCACAACTCCTTCTGAACAGAAAGTCATATCTGCATGGGGTTTCACCAGAATAATTCTTATGCTGTTTAGCTGGTCTGCAATGAAAATGGTTCCAATTGGACTTCCAGTATGGCCACGACAATGTCCATCTTGAAAATCTTGTTATCACAACTCCTTCTGAACAGAAAGTCATATCTGCATGGGGTTTCACCAGAATAATTCTTATGCTGTTTAGCTGGTCTGCAATGAAAATGGTTCCAGTTGGACTTCCAGTATGGCCACGACAATTTCCATCTTGAAAATCTTGTTATCACTACTCCCCCAGAACAGAAAGCCATCTGCATGGGGTTTCACTAGAGGACTTTTTCCAATGTTTAGCTGGTCTGAAATGAAATGGTTCCACCTAGACATTCAATAATAAGGCCACCACAATGTCCATCTTGAAAATCTTTTTATTGCTGCTCATCCTAAATTGCTTGTCATATCAGCATGGGGTTTTCACCAGATGACTTGCGTTCCTAAATGAAAATGGTGCCATTCTGACATCCAATATGGCCAGTATGTCAGCCATCCTGAAATTCTTGTTGCTACTCCTTTTCATTGGAAAGTCATATGACATGGGATTTTCATTTGAAGACTTACAGTATCTAGTTGAACCAGAATAAAAACGATGCTGATCTGATGTCCAATATTGAAAATCTTTTCACTGATTCTCTCAAATGGATAGCCATATCAACATAGGGTTTTCACAAAAAGGCTTCTTGTAATATATAGTCAGTCCTAAATGAAAATGGTGCTCCACAGTCATTCAGTATGGCTGTCACAATGAATAATTGAAAATTATGTTACTATTTCTCATGAATGGATGATCATATTGGCATGTGATTTTCAGTAAAAAGCTTTTTAATCGTGTCTGGTTTATTCTGAATGAAAATGGTGTCAATCTTGCATTCAGTACAGCTGCCACAGCAGTTAATTTGAAAATACTATTGCTCAAGAATATCAGAGATGGTTTCAATAGGGATTAAACACTCAGCAGATGAAAAGAAGGGCCTCTCCCTGAATTCATAGAAATTCTTTGCAGACTTTTTCCAATGTTTAGCTGGTCTGAAATGAAATGGTTCCACCTAGACATTCAATAATAAGGCCACCACAATTCCATCTTGAAAATCTTTTTATTGCTGCTCATCCTAAATTGCTTGTCATATCAGCATGGGGTTTTCACCAGATGACTTGCGTTCCTAAATGAAAATGGTGCCATTCTGACATCCAATATGGCCAGTATGTCAGCCATCCTGAAATTCTTGTTGCTACTCCTTTTCATTGGAAAGTCATATGACATGGGATTTTCATTTGAAGACTTACAGTATCTAGTTGAACCAGAATAAAAACGATGCTGATCTGATGTCCAATATTGAAAATCTTTTCACTGATTCTCTCAAATGGATAGCCATATCAACATAGGGTTTTCACAAAAAGGCTTCTTGTAATCAAAATGAAAATGGTGCTCCACAGTCATTCAGTATGGCTGTCACAATGAATAATTGAAAATTATGTTACTATTTCTCATGAATGGATGATCATATTGGCATGTGATTTTCAGTAAAAAGCTTTTTAATCGTGTCTGGTTTATTCTGAATGAAAATGGTGTCAATCTTGCATTCAGTACAGCTGCCACAGCAGTTAATTTGAAAATACTATTGCTCAAGAATATCAGAGATGGTTTCAATAGGGATTAAACACTCAGCAGATGAAAAGAAGGGCCTCTCCCTGAATTCATAGAAATTCTTTGCAGACAGTAGAGCATAAGTTCATCGAGACTTATGTTACTGTTTTCCAACAGAATCTTTGGATATATTATCCCTGCTTGGCTTAAATCTTTGTCCTTTTCATTGAATCAAATTGTCAGGGGAAATCTGTGGCCTATAGACAATTTTCTAGTTCTGTTGTATTGATGCATTGCCACAGTCTTGTACATTTGAATTTGAAATTATTCCTAATGAGAAGGCTGATGTAATAAAGTGCACACAAAAAAGCATTGCTGTCAAAACTTTCATAAAATCAGTCCCATCCAAGTGTTCCCATTGTTGATTTTAACATGCTATGTGGGACATATGCATCTGCTAAAATTTGCCTAGAACATCATGATTTTCCAGAACATACCACCATACATGACTGAGTGTATTGTTGCTGCATAACTTTTATGAGTCAAATCAGTTTTTAAAATGGATCTTACATTTGTTGTAATGGGGTGACCATATTGAGAGAGAGAGAGAGAGAGAGAGAGAGAGAGAGAGAGAGAGAGAGAGAGACTCAGAATGTACCTTTAGAGTGGAGTGTTCCAACAAAGAGAACTATTCTAGTAGTACATGTATACACATTAGGAGTATGCTGTTTATGACATCATCATTTGTGCTTGTTATAATGAGCTTTAACAAATCTGAAATTGAAAGAAATTTAATTATTAAGTGCACAGTGCAAGTATTACATTGAACACTGTAAATAAAAAAAAATTAATACTCTAAATTTGCCATTCCCAGTTTGCACTCCTTCTGTCATTATTCTTTTGCAAGATAATTATTTCAAAAGGAAAACAGAATGTATGTCACCAAATGAAAATGCATGAAAAATGATAATTATGTTAAATCATTATTAGAAATTGTGATTGGATTGTTTGTTTGTTTTGTTATTTTGTTATTGTGCATTGCCTGTTTGGTTTTATGGATACTAGACTTGTGCACAACACTTTTGTTTGGTTTTATGGATACTAGACTTGTGCATTGCCTGTTTGGTTTTATGGATACTAGACTTGTGCATTGCCTGTTTGGTTTTATGGATACTAGACTTGTGCATTGCCTGTTTGGTTTTATGGATACTAGACTTGTGCATTGCCTGTTTGGTTTTATGGATACTAGACTTGTGCATTGCCTGTTTGGTTTTATGGATACTAGACTTGTGCAATGCCTGTTTGGTTTTATGGATACTAGACTTGTGCATTGCCTGTTTGGTTTTATGGATACTAGACTTGTGCAATGCCTGTTTGGTTTTATGGATACTAGACTTGTGCAATGCCTGTTTGGTTTTATGGATGTTAGACTTGTGCATTGCCTGTTTGGTTTTATGGATGCTAGACTTGTGCATTGCCTGTTTGGTTTTATGGATGCTAGACTTGTGCATTGCCTGTTTGGTTTTATGGATGCTAGACTTGTGCATTGCCTGTTTGGTTTTATGGATGCTAGACTTGTGCATTGCCTGTTTGGTTTTATGGATGCTAGACTTGTACATTGCCTGTTTGGTTTTATGGATGCTAGACTTGTGCAATGCCTGTTTGGTTTTATGGATGCTAGACTTGTGCATTGCCTGTTTGGTTTTATGGATACTAGACTTGTGCATTATCTATTTGGCTTTATGGATACTAGACTTGTGCATTGCCTATTTGGTTTGATAGATACTAGACTTGTGCATTGTCTGTTTTTATGGATACTAGACTTGTGCATTGCCTATTTGGTTTTTTGGACAGTTGACTTGTGCATTGCCTATTTGGTTTGATAGATACTAGACTAGTGCGTTGCCTGTTTGGTTTGATACTAGACTTGTGCATTGCCTATTTGGTTTGATAGATAATTGAGTTCTGCATTGCCTATTTGGTTTTATGGATACATGAGTTTTGCATTGCCTGCTTGTTTTAGATGCTAGCATTGTGCATTGCCTAGTTGATTGGGATACTTTACATACCACAATACTTGGGTGGTGATATAATACATATCATGATATGTGTGATAGGTTAGCAGATGATACAATACATATTGTAATAGGGAAATGATGATGCAATGCATACCTTCATGCAGACTCCTGCCTTCTCCATTGTTTTTGCATGTAATATCAATGTTACTGTGTTGGCATTTTGAGCATGCATCAAGGTTACTAGTATTATATGAATATGTCTTAACTGTTTAGCAAGGTTACTAGCATTATCTGAATATGTCTTGACTGTTTAGCAAGGTTACTAGTATTATCTGAATATGTCTTAACTGTTTAGCAAGGTTACTAGTATTATCTGAATATGTCTTGACTGTTTAGCAAGGTTACTAGTATTATCTGAATATGTCTTGACTGTTTAGCAAGGTTACTAGTATTATCTGAGTATGTCTTGGCTGTTTAGCAAGGTAGCTAGTATTATTTGAATGTCTTGACTGTTTAGCAAGGTTACTAGTATTATCTGAATATGTCTTAACTGTTTAGCAGGGTTACTAGTATTATCTGAATATGTCTTGACTGTTTAGCAACTAGTATTATCTGAATATGTCTTGACTGTTTAGCAAGGTTACTAGTATTATCTGAATATGTCTTAACTGTTTAGCAAGGTTACTAGTATTATCTGAATATGTCTTGACTGTTTAGCAAGGTTACTAGTATTATCTGAATATGTCTTGACTGTTTAGCAAGGTTACTAGTATTATCTGAATATGTCTTGACTGTTTAGCAAGGTAGCTAGTATTATTTGAATGTCTTGACTGTTTAGCAAGGTTACTGGTATTATCTGAATATGTCTTGACTGTTTAGCAAGGTTACTAGGATTATCTGAATATGTCTTGACTGTTTAGCAAGGTTACCAGCATTATCTGAGTGTGTCTTGACTGTTTAGCAAGGTTACTAGCATTATCTGAATATGTCTTGGCTGTTTAGCAAGGTAGCTAGTATTATTTGAATGTCTTGACTGTTTAGCAAGGTTACCAGCATTATCTGAATATGTCTTGACTGTTTAGCAAGGTTACTAAGATACTAATATTATTTGAATATCTTGACTGTTTAGCAAGGTTACCAGCATTATCTGAGTGTGTCTTGACTGTTTAGCAAGGTTACTAGCATTATCTGAATATGTCTTGGCTGTTTAGCAAGGTAGCTAGTATTATTTGAATGTCTTGACTGTTTAGCAAGGTTACCAGCATTATCTGAATATGTCTTGACTGTTTAGCAAGGTTACTGGCATTATCTGAATATGTCTTGACTGTTTAGCAAGGTTACCAGCATTAGCTGAATATGTCTTGACTGTTTAGCAAGGTTACTAATATTATTTGAATGTCTTGACTGTTTAACAAGGTCTAACATTGTCTGAATATGTCTTGACTGTTTAGCAAGGTTACTAGTGTTATCTGAATATGTCTGACCATTTTGGAAGTTACTAGTATTATTTTAATATGTCGTAACTATTATTCTGCATATAGTTTTATTACTAATTACACACTACCTTTATAATATTTTCAACCACAGAAACCCAGATATTTCAAGATGAAAAACTTAAATACAGCTGAGGGTTTACATGCACAGTTTCATCAGCCAAAGTGATCTTAAGAAACTGTTATGAGATTGGAAGTTGTTTATTCTAATTGACATTAAATCTTCAAATTATCTTTAATACCTGATTAGTAATAAGAACTGGAATGTTCAAAATATGAACAATTTATTATTGTATATAAGTATAGCTGAATAAAAAGATGATTCTGATGCTTTGTCACTGACACTGGTCTGGTTCCTCAAACTGAGTAGTGGAACCAGTCTGACAACTAAGGCATAAGAGATGGATAATAATACACATAAAGAACAGTGCAGATATAATTATCACTTTTATTGGAGAGTCATAAAGCTCTTCAGTTTTCCTTCTTTTCTCAACTATAAGTCATGTATGCCATGATACATCACCCTCAAGTGCAAGTATTGATGAATTGTTATCAACACAGATGTATTGTCATCTACACTGATGTATTATCAACTACATTGATGTATTGTCAAGTACATAGATGTATTGTCGTCAGCACTGATGTAATGACAGTTACACTGATATATTGTCATCTACACTGATGTATTGTCAACTACACAGATGTAATGCCAGTCACACTATGTATTGTCATCTACACTGATATATAGTCAACTACACTGATGTAATGCCAATTACACTGATGTATTGTCAACTACACAGATGTAATGCCAGTCACACTATGTTTTGTCATCTACACTGATATATAGTCAACTACACTGATGTAATGCCAATTACACTGATGCATTGTCAACTACACAGATGTATTGTCAAGTACATGGATATATGTCAAGTACATTGATGTATTGTTATCTACACAGATGTATTGTCAACTGCATGGATGTACAGTCAACTAAATCAACGCATTGTCAACTACATTGATATATTGTCATCTACATTGATGCATGGTCAAGTCCATTGATGTATTTTCAAGTACATTGATGCATTGTCAACCACACTGATGTATTATCAACTACCGGTACACTGATGTTATGTCAGCTACATTAATGTATACCTCTTCCTTCATAACTCACACACAAAGGGGTCCAGAGACATAGATCACACCATAAGCAAGGTTATGAGTTACTGAGGGACCTATGAAAATGTTGAAGTGAGTGCCATCCAAGCTAAACATTGAGAAGAATAATGAAACTTGGTGATAGATATGTTTTGATAAGTATTAAAGCATAATATTGTAAAAGTATTTTTATGTGAGATATGACAGACTTATATTTCATGTTCCAGTGACTTTGTTCAAAATTTGTGTTTGAAGTTCATTTATTGTGTGCTGTTTATGTTCAAATCTTAACACTTGATAATTGGATGTGCTTATTTTTGTTATTGTTGTTGTTGCTGTTGTAGGGTTTAACACCATTTTTCAGCACAAGATAGGCTGTGCATGGCGGCCAGTATAAATGGTGGAGGAAGAACCCAGGAAAACCCCGGAAAGAACCACCAACCCACTATAAGCTACTGACAAGCTTTCTCACATACCCACATTGACCGAATCCGAGACTCGAACCCATGCAGACAGAGGTGAGATGGCAGTGTTCCATAGAACTTGAGTGCTTTAAACCACTCAGCCACTCTGGGCCCCACTTTTTTTTGTACAATACTGTTTCAACCAAAATAAGGTCACAGTGACTTGCATTTTATGCTTTACTAACTTTAAGTATTTGTATTTAGTTCATGACTACATAGATGTTTTCATGTTTTATCCATCCTAGGCTGCATAGAGGGCCTCTTTGTTTTTGGAAGGAGGAATAAGTGTTGATTCAGTGATAAGCAGTCCATATTAACCAATGTGCATTATATGCTCACTGTATATTGTACCTTTGAATGAGTAGAGGAGAGGACTGCATGTTTCATATTTTTCATGTGAGACATGAGCTGTAGTGATTATTTAAGGCAATTAGGGATGTATGAATTATACTCAAAATAGAAGCAGACACTGCTTCAGTAGCTATTATTATTATCCACTCCATGAAGTCAGATAATACATGGTGATTAACTTTACAGTAACAGGTAGTATTCTCAGCATGGATCATGCAACACTAATTGCCTTAAGCAGTCTCTAAAGCTAAAGCCTCAAATGAAGAACATCTTGGAAATCTTGTTATTGTTACTCCTCCAGAATGGATGGTCATATCAACATGGGTTTTCACTAAAACACTTATGATGCTTAGTTGGTCCTCGATGAAATGGTGCCTATCTGATGTCCAATATGACCACCACAATGGCCATCTTGGAAAACTTGTTATTGCTAATTTTCAAGAATGAAAGTCATAGACATGGGTTTTCACCAATAGATTTAGATGATAACTAGATGGTCCTAAATGAAAATGGTGCTAACCATACGTCCAATATGGCTGCTATGAGAACTGTCGTAAAATATTGTCACTTCTGCTCTTGAAGCTCAGGTCTCACAGGTCATGATTATGATAATTATGATGGGCTTTTCACCAAGTCCTAAATGAAAATGGCCACAGTCATACATCCAGTATGGCTGGCATGATGACTGTCTTTAAAATGATGTCACTACTCATCATGAATGTGTGATCATTATGACATTGGGTTTTCACCAAACGGCAATGATGTCTTATTTGTACTAAATGGAAATGCTGTCAAGCTGACGTCCACTATGTGTACCACATCAGCTAATCACTGAAGAATATCAGAGGTGGTTTCAGCACTCAAAAATTTAAAGAAATGATCCTGTCATGAATTCTTTGAAATTTTTTTCACTGAGTAGAGTATCAGTCCCTTTGAGGGGCTCTTGTTATTGTTTTATGTGTTCTTATACATACATATCTGTATATATGGAGGGATGTATATGGGCCACATTTTATCATCAAGATCACTTTTGTCTGAATTTCTTTTTCTGCATGATAATTAATCTTTGCAGTGGTTATTGGAGACTTCTGAAACATTTATTGTGACAAGTTGTATAGTTGTTGATTACACACTGGTTTGTCATGTTGATATCTTGTTGTGATGATTATTTTATCTACAGATTGATGGTAATGTGGTGTTACTAGTCTTACAGGCAAGACATACTAGGAGTGATGTTTCCTTTTGCAATAATAATAATAATTAATAATAATAAATAAATAAATTTATTTCAATAGAGTAATGCACAGTTCCGGTGGCCTAGTGGTTAGAATATCTGCCTCGAATGCACTACTCTATTGAGTGTGTGTGTGTTTTAGATTTTTTAATATAGCTTTAACAATTATTCAGTCATATCACTACAATGTCTGCAGTGTGGCAGTTTATAGTGATGTCTGACATGGGGGCATTATGCTGCAGACATGTAGCATGATGTCCCACCCACTTACATTATCCTGACACCAGCCGACCAGTCCTAACACTAACCTCTTAATACTGAGTGCCTAGTGAGGCAGCTGCTAGTATCATTTTTACAATTAATTCTTTGGTATGACTTGGATGGGGTTCGAACCCATGACCTCCTGCATCTGAGGCTGATGCTCTAACCATTAGGCCACTGAAGCAATTATTTTAAAGGGATATCTAATAAATAAGAACTAATATCCATGTATACCACTTCCGTTTCTTAAGGTATAGCTTTATTTTTAACCTGCAGGAAACCCTTCATCGAACAAGATGCAATACTGTGTGTGCACATGGCTAACATTTTGCGAAGAAAGCTGAGGAAATTCCAGTTTTAAACTTAAGACGTAAACCATTCAATACCTGTCAGCTACACTATTCACTTTAAAGGGTGTGTGACAGATGCAGTATTCTTGTATTGTATCTTTTTGTGCAGATCTGAAAAAGACAGTCCAACAAAAGAATAATAAAACACCCCCAAAACACACATCCACCAAAAAACTCAAATTTAGCATCCTCTAAATAATACAGTGTTCTCCATGAGTGAACTTTTACCTTCTTTACAGCTATCAGTTACTGTGGTCTAGACAAAATTAAAAATTTGACCCATCCTTTGCACCTGTTACTATTATTTACCCCTTCCTGGTATATGAGTTTGACAAGCCACATGGTATAGCATGCAAGGTGTTGTGTAATGTTTTGGTTTCTTTAGTCATTTGTGGTCATCTGATAGAATGTATATACCATATATACTTTCATATAAGTCAGGTTTGCTTGCTAACAACATAGTGTCCTGTGCCTTTGCATAATTAGCCATTAGATCACGGTCTGTGTTTTTTGTTCTACTGGTTAATCCAAAATAAACTGCATATACCCCAATCTGCCAGTCATTATATAACAGTAGGTCTGGTTCAGTCAAGTAGGATCTGATCTGTAAATTAGTATATATGGTAATACAATCTGACTTGTACATTAGTACATATGGTAATGCAATCTGGAATGCTAAACATGAGGATCTCCTATTGCTTTCTGGATGCAGTGCCTTTTGGATAGTACATGGAAGTTTATGTTGGGCACATTTCTGTTCTTTTTTTTTAAAAGGGGAGTGCATATTATAGTATGGGTGTACCTGTTGGGTAGAATATGGTATTCACTGTATACATGATACAGTTTTGGTATCCTGCAAAATGCAGTTTAGCAGGCATTCTGTGTAGTTAATTGTATATGTGTGTTAGGTTTCTGCTGTCTTCAGTTGACTGCTCATTCCATAGACAATATTCAGACTAAAGTTAAAGTAGGGGCAGTGTTGTCCCTATGATAGTTTAGGAGGGCCTGAACACCATGTTCTCCATCCCTGTACTCAACCCTCGTTGGATGCCCCTGTCTGCTCTTTGGTATGCCTTGCCTTCTTGGGGCCTGTCCTATCTTAAATCTCCAGAGATTTAATACATTGCAGTAATCTACTTAAAGCATAATTTTGCATCATTTAAATCCAGTTTTTCACTTGCTGTGAACATGTGTTTTCTTAATGCACCAGTGGAGTGCATAAAAGTGCCCTTTTTGTGAATGTGCTCATACCCTGACAGACAAGCAGCACCTTGCCTAGCCTCGTGGTCTCGAGACATTAAGACATTGTCTATAAAAAACACTTAAAGAATATTTAGAAAGAGACACAACCTTATAATTCAGTAATTATAAATTGCTAATCACAAATTCAGTACAATTAGTCCAATGTGCATTTACAGAAACAACAAAAACTGCTGTTTTGTTGATTTTTACAAGTTGCAGCAGAAATGCACATAAATCATTCATTTATTGGCAGTTTCTGCTGGTTATGTCATACCTGCTGCCCACTGCATGAGGATTATTGGAGTAGCCATTGAGGATTTATCACCCATGTCCATCTTAATATAGAATTGTGTTCGTTTGGGTGCAATAGAAAGCACATAGAAGGCCCAAGGATATATTGTTAAAACTGTCTTGATGGTCATCTGTACATAGCGGTCACCTGGTCACAAGTGTCATTCTAATTCACCCACTGTAAAATTTCCTATATAAGGTCTGGTTTGTAAATATCACCTGCAAAATTTGGTTCATGGGTCACAAAAATAGCAATATATGACTTCTTCTAATTCCTTGTAAATCACAGGCCTCTCACATATGCCAACTGTGTTTTGATCCTGGTGATTTTTCAGTAGTATCATCATGGGGTTTTAACAAAAAGACTTCTTATGATGTCTTTTCATAAACGAAAATGGTGCTGATCTGATGGCCAATATATCAGCTGCAATGGCCATCTGGAAAATCTTATTATTGCCATTTCTCCTGAATGGGAAGTCATTTTGACATGGGTTTTCACCAGAAGACTTAATATGAAGTCCAGTTGATTCTAAATGAAAATGGGGCTTATGTGATATCCAATATTGTCACTGCAGTGCTAATCTTGTAAATGCTAATCATTCTGAAATGAAAAGTAAGCTGCCATGTGGTTTTCAGCAAAAGGCTTCTTATGATATATAGTTGGTCCAAAATGAAATGGTAATGATTTGATGTCCAGTAAGACCACCACAATGGCCTTCTTGAAATTAATATCACTACTCTTCCTGGTCATATCAACATCGGGTTTATGCTCTGCAACTTCTTATGTCTGGTTGGTCCCAGTGGTGCCATTCAGACATTCAATATGCCTGCAACAGTGGCCATCTTAAAATATCTTATCACAATTTCTTCTGAATGAATGGTCATATCAGCATACGTTTTTTGCTGAAAGACTTCTTATGATGTCTTGTTGGTCATGAAGGAAAATCATGCTGATCCAACTTGCCATAGTGACTGTCTTGTTGGTCATGAAGGAAAATCATGCTGATCCATAGTGACTGTCTTGTTGGTCATGAAGGAAAATCATGCTGATCCATAGTGACTGTCTTGTTGGTCATGGAGGAAAATCATGCTGATCCATAGTGACTGTCTTGTTGGTCATGAAGGAAAATCATGCTGATCCATAGTGACTGTCTTGTTGGTCATGGAGGAAAATCATGCTGATCCATAGTGACTGTCTTGTTGGTCATGAAGGAAAATCATGCTGATCCATAGTGACTGTCTTGTTGGTCATGAAGGAAAATCATGCTGATCCATAGTGACTGTCTTGTTGGTCATGAAGGAAAATCATGCTGATCCATAGTGACTGTCTTGTTGGTCATGAAGGAAAATCATGCTGATCCATAGTGACTGTCTTGAAAATCCTATAACTACTTGTCATTTTGACATTCTGCTCACACCGAAAGGCTTCTTGTGATGTCCTGTTGGTACTAAGTAAAAGTGGTTCAAATCATATCAAATATAGCCACTATGGCATCCATCTTAAAAATAGTGTTATCATTGTTCCTCTGATATGCAAGTTATATGACAACAACATGGGGTTTCCACAAGAGGATTTCTTATGATGCCTTGTTCGTCCTAAACAAAAATGGTGCCAAGTTGTCATCCAAATTGTCTACCACAGCAGCTAATGGAAAATCTTATCACTAAAGAATATCAGAGATGGTTTCAACACTTGGGAGCTAATAAAATATAATTTGTCTTGTATTGAATTCCAGGAAATTCTTTTCAGACAACTGAGCATCAGTCCATTTGAGGGACTTGTTTAATTAATTGCAGACACATGAGGGACTCTTGTTTTAGTATTTGCAGACAGTGTACCACACTGTGGGTCATATATGTGAGGCAGATTTGCCTGACAATGGGTGATATATGTAAATTTATTATTTAGTCCTTTGCAGACAGGTGTATCAAACAGTGGGTCATGTGTGAGACAGGTTTGCATTACAATTATGAGGTCATATATTTAAGTTTTTATTATTTAGTCTTTTGCAGACAGGTGTTTCTTAGGAGTTCATAAACTAAGTCATTTATCTGGAAATGACTGCTCTTAGACACAGTGGTGAAAGGGGATATTAAAGGTCACAAGAAGAGTGAATACAACATAAATTTTCAATAACCACACACTGTAGCTATATTAATGGACTTCAGACACTGCAATAATACCAGCTGTACAACAAATTTGGAAACAAATTGATGCTTATATCCTAATAAAGAATATTTTAACAATATTTCTGTGAAAATTGAACATAATTGGTATGTTCTACAGGTGATTAGTAGGCAGATAAATATATTTGGGTGGAGAAGACAACTCTCAGGTGCATGGCTGCTTTACATGGTACTGAGAGAGAGAGAGAGAGAGAGAGAGAGAGAGAGAGAGAGAGAGAGATGTAATATTCAAAGGGACTTGCTTATCTGTTGTAATCTTTTTGGTGTCATTGACTTCTCAGTGTAATTCTTGAAACAACTCAAATACTGGATACATTTACATTTAGATCAGGAGGATTGTAATGGATAAAAATACACACCATATTAGTCAGGTCCCTTGATAGCATGTGTTTGAGTAACTGATGTTTAGTTACACATGTTTGCTGCATTTACGAGTTTTTCCTAGTCAAAACTGCTATTAGGTGTAGGGCACAACAAGGGTGTAATGTGTAGACATATGGCTCGCACATTACCATTGGACATTAGGAAAATTCAGGTCACTTGTGAGATACATGTAGTCCTTTACACAGCAGTAGGTACTCAGTTTACAAATATAGTATTTTATTGATTCTGTTGTTGGTACATGGATACTTTCCTTATTGAGGTATGTATCTTGCTGAGCTTGTTTTGGACATTTGAGACATTGTAAGTAGAACTCTATAGCAATCACATGGTTAATCTGTTCTGAAGTTGATTAGCAGTCTTATTTCTGCAAGATATCTATTGGACTTTACCCAAATTTGCAATGATTATCCTGATTTTCCATTCTCATGATTTTAGTTTCTGGAGCATAACTTCACAAAAGAAAGTTTTGATTTTGATCAAAGAAGTTAACAAGCACCTTTATATTGAAAAATACCTTGAAGTATTTTCATACCGTGACATCATGTACAGGAGTTATGACCCCATTATTGCCTGAATAGAATTTCCAACATTACCTGTTAATTTCCAACATTACCAGTTAATTTCCAACATTATCTGTTAATTTCCAACATTATCTGTTAACTTCCAACATTATCTGTTAATTTCCAACGTTATCTGTTAATTTCCAACATTATCATTTGCAAGAGTTATGACCCCAGATTTTCTATTCTCCTGACTTCAGTTTCTGTGGCATTACTCAGGATTAATGGATTTAACCAAATTCGGAGTGCAGCATTATGCTGATAATGCTGATAATGCACTGAATGAAGTTGGACTTCCTGCATTTCATGTCCTCAATAGAAAGAATTATAGACCCCTGATTTTCTGTCCTTTTGACTTTGGTTTTTCCTGCATTTTCCTGACGTTCCTCGCGTTTCATGCCCTCATTAGAAAGAATTATGGACCCCTGATTTTCTGTCCTTTTGACTTTGGTTTTTCCTACATTTTCCTGACTTTCCTCGCATTTCATGTAGTCATTTAGAAGAATTATTAACCTTGAAAACACAATCATTGCCAGTTGATCTTGGAGGGAAGATATGAGTTACATTCATTTCATTAGTTTCTTGGTCATTCACTATTTACAAAACTTTCCTGTAAAGGCAGTCAAAGTTTTGGTTCATGTCTTATGTACAATACCCATTGTTATGTATATGTAATTTAATTATTTGTTTGTCGGTGTTAATTTTTTTTTAAATTCCATTTCATGCTATTATAAGGTAACTTTGTTAACTGGAATTGATATTGACCAGAAATTCAGTTCAGTTCTGTTTGACCTGATAATAGAAACACTGTATGTAGTTGCAGACTTTGATTCAGAACCAGTAAAGGTTGTGGTAAACAACTTTTTTTTAATTCATTCCCAGAGTAAGAACCATTGATTTCAGTTAAGGCCATACTGGGAGTACATGATGTTAGGCATGTAAAAAGCTTCTATTTTGTTCTGGAAGGGTGACCATGTGACTTTCATCCAGGAATCAGTTTTGCATCTTAAATTAGTGTATACATGTTTTCTTGATAGAATTTGTTCAGTTCGGTTTCTAAACCATTGACACTTATAGGTGTTTTGTTGTGACCAGTTTGAGTTGAAATTTTATTTTATGGAATTACTGATTTTATTCCCTGGAAATATATAAGTGCTCATACAGAATTCTTGGACAAAGACATTCACTGACATTTATTCAGAATTAAAAACTGGAATATTTTCTGTGATTCAGCAAGGAACTGTTGACACATCTATACTTTGATGGTTGCAACAGATGTCATTGTCTTCCATTTTGATTTCATCGGGACTTGAACTCAGATTCATTTAGGACTATTTAATAATAGGACTTCTATTTTTTTAATTCTTGGATTAATTTTGGATTTGATTCATAAAACCGTAAGTTCTTTTTCTCATTTTTACCTTGGTTTTCTAGGGAAATAAACTATTTGTTAAATTTTACAAAGCTTGTTGTCTTCGCTCTTTTCTTGTTACTTTTTGTAAGAGCCTAGACACGTAACACCCATATTGATAGCAAAGTCCTTTTTCATTCTCCCAAATATTTACCATGACAGGAAATAAGGGATCAGCTATAAATATATATTTTTGGGTTCTTAACTTTCTTGTGGCTAGCTTATAAAGATGTGTGAGAGCTTGTTGAAAAGCAAAATAAATTATTCTACATTAAAATGACATTTAAATTACTGAAAAGTTTCACTGAAGTGAAAACATAAGTATTGTGGATGTTGTGTTGAATAACAAAGGTGAATGCCTGTTGCAACTCACTTGACTGCTGTGGTGAAAGAAGATCCATCATCGATTGGCAGTGTGATCAACAGACATAGAGATTGAGATATATGGTACATTACAAGTCTAGAAATGAAAATCCAAGAAAGGAAATCTGACTTAGTGTTCTTGTGAAAGGGCAAGCAGACTGAATCATAGACATTAGTGATGATAATCTCTCCCATCAGGATAGCCAGGACATATTCACAGGACTGTTAACTTTGAATGCCAAATAACAGCCCACCAGAATAAGCCCCAAGTATATTCCCAGTGACCCCCCCCCCCATTTCTCCTAAGATAGGTTAAATGGGTCCAAACATTTTTGGTGGACTTGGGCTATATAGTTGAAATGTCACCCCTGGTTTGTGGATTTACATTTAAAATAAAACAAAAGACATTGGTCAAGTTTGATTGACCAAATGTTCAAGAAATATCAGTTATGTCCCTTGTTTAAATGGATCGTTGCCTTTTAATTTATCAGAATTGTGTTTTTGTGAAATTCAAAGACTTATTTTCTGCAACCAAATTTGGTATGAACTTTACATTAAGAAAACCTAGGTCAAGTTTAATGTCCACTATTTTCTGACAACATTTTGCAGAGTTGTGGTTCCTGTTTTTGTCTTGAAAACTTTGCTCTTCAGTTGCATCATGCAAATTGTATTTGCTGTCATGTGAACAGGGCTTTTGCTTTTTAATTCTTTAAAAAGCAACTCCCATTTTAGTCATATGACATTCATGTATATATTTTGTAACCTATTTCTTTTGGCATTCTCTTATGACTAACTTTGACCCTATACCTTCTCAGAAACTTCTTTCTGCAACAAAACATCTCATGTCTTTTGACTATGATATTTCATATATACATCACAAAAGTCCATGACTATGATTCAGAATTCCCTTCCAATGATTTTTTTTTCTTCATTAAAATTAAACTTTCCCTCTATTTTAGGGTTTTATAGTTTCTACCTTTATAATTACTGGTTATGGACCAGAAGAACTTATGATATGGTCTCTTATCCATCGTCTGTCATCCAGTATCTGTCCATCCATTAACACAAGTTTGTTATTGCTGCTCTTTATGAACTGCTTGGAGGATTGCCTTGAAACTTTACACACATTTATTGCATGGCCTGGTTGGTCTTAAATGAAAATGGTGCTGCTCAGATATCCAATACAGCCACTACACTGGCCATCTTGAAAATCTTGTCATTGGTACTACTTCTGAGTGGATGGTCATATATACATGGGATTTTGACTAAAAGACTTCCTACAATGTCTATTTGGTCATAGATCAAAATGGTGCCAATCTGACTTCCAATATGGCTTCCATGGTAGACATCTTGAAAATCTTGTTATATCTGCTACCGGTGATGCTCTACAGTTTCATATTTTGCATAGGGTTAGAATTTTAAAGAAAAAGAATTTCCCAGGGTTTCCACTGGTTATATTGGCTTTTTAAAAACAGATGCATATCTTAGGTATTGTTCAAAGAACTTTTAATTCTGATTATTTTGGTAATAATAAGAATAATAATAATAACAATAAAGACTTTTTTTTTAGAGAAGGTAACTCAGTTAGTTACAGAACTAATATGCCTTGAGGCCTTCTATCTGTTATGTACAAAATATTTCATCCATTTGAGACATTGATGTATGATTGTTTTGTTTAATATGGGTTTTAGAGTATAGCTTGGCCTTACTTCAGATGTGCACCTATCAAAAACTGCTAGCTCCACATGGTCATTTTCACTTCCTGGACTAAAGAGTTGAATTGTTAAAAAAAAAAGAGCAAATAATTTTTTTTTTACATTTTATATATTTGGTAATTCACTCATTGCACTTTGAGAAGCTAGTATAGTATGGTCCAGCAAAATTCATTTTCCTTATTTTAATAACTGCTAAAGATAGTGTATTTTAAACTAATTCAGGCTGATTTTTTTTTAGCACAAAAGAGCAGTCATTTTAGTTAGTAGTGTGCTTAGATCATGTACAATTTCCATAAGTACCATATCAGAAGAAATTTCAGCCACAGTACATGATAGTAATATAAAGGTATACCAACATTATGACCATTTTTGATTTTGCAAATGTAAACAACTTCACCTTACACCCACCACTCTCAGAAGTCCATAACATCTGTAGAGTGCCACCATAAAGAACACATAGGTACTATTACTGCATGATTTAATTTTGGTTGTACAGCTGAAACATATAAGTTGCAACCATCATAACAGTCCTTTCGATTAATACTCTTGTATTTCCCCCACAGAACAGTATTTATTAGTGTCAGAAGCCCACACAATCCAAGCCCCCCACCCTCTTATGATGAAAAGTGAGCTAATGCACACTACAGTTTGTCAACATAGCAACCAGTGTTATGGTGAAAGACAGGAACATGAAACTTGCCATAATTATTCCTGAGATGTCACTAATAAATTGTACAGTTTGAAAAGCAATGGAACAGATAAGGTTCATGGAGGTCAAAGGTTAAAATACTTGCTTATTGTTTACTATGGAAGAAAGCAAATTTGCTTTGTCATCAGTTATTTTTTAATTTCATTACAAATAAATGAAAAGAAATATTTTCACTATTTCTTTCACTTAATGCAACAGTTTTAAATTTATGTTGACTTCATTCCTATATTCTAAGACTTCTGATTTTCCCATAATTAAGGTCACTACTCACACAATACTGCCTCAAGGCTAATTATGTAAGCAAGAGCAAAATAAGCCTAATTAGCTTATTGTCATTCATATCGTAAAAATTAATGTACCTTTATGTTCAGAAAATCATACATATTGAGATGGAAATAAGAGAATTAATTGCATAAATTACAAAATACTGCTAGCTCCACTTTGTCATTTTCACTTCCTGGACTTCAGAGGTAAATTGTAAAAACAAAGAGCTTATAACTTTTTTTAACCTTTTATATATTTGGTAATTCATTCATTGCACTTTCAGAAGTTGGTATTGTCTCTTCCAGTAAAATTAATTTTCCCAGTTTTAATAACTGCCAAAGATGGTGTACATTAGACTAATTCAGGCTGATTTTTTGAGTACATGGGAGCAGTCATTTTAGTTAGCAGTGTGCTTAGATGATGTACAATTTCCATAAATACAATATCCAAAGAAATTTCAGCCATAGTACATGAAAGTAAAATAGATGTATACAGACATTCTCCCCATTGTGCATGTTGCAAATGTAATCTTCACCTTACACCCACCACTCTCTCAGAAGTTCATAACATCTGTAGAGCACCCATGCTTCTGAATGGATGGTTATATCAACATAGAGATTTCACTTAAAGACTGAAATATTGTTTATTTTATTGTTTACTATTGAACCAGTGACCCTTGGATTACAAGTCGTATGCCCTGCCAATTGAGCTACCCACTGTGTAAATAGGACCAGAAGTGTATCCCTTGAGTGTTAGCATGCAGTGGAAATATTAAAAGTTCAATTAAATTCAATGCAGCAAATATATTCAGTAACTGATAATTGATTTTGCTTTACAAACGTTCCATTTGGGAACTATTTTAGGAGAAATAGATCACTTGGATTGTTAGGAAAACCTTTAAATGCTAGTGTGTTATCTCTGTTAATATTTTCAGTCTTGGTTTGTCTCTTGGAGAAATGTAAAGCAGAATCAATTTCTAATATGTTTTAGTTTACATGTTTCAGTGCTCTTAAAAGTAAATCTGTAGTATTGATTATGCAAACTCTGTTGCTCATGTATGCTCTAACTTATTGCATATATTTGCATATTAGTCAAGTGTAACTGTAAACAGCACAGACCCTGATATGCAATCACATAATGTGCATGCAGATCATGGTTTGTGTTGTTCTGCTAATTACTCCTTGCAAACTGCAGCAATCCAGATATGTTGCTGCACTATGTGATGGCAGATCTGAGTTTGTATAGTTACAATTTGATGTATAAGTGAGTATATATGGTAATGTTTGGTGGTAATAAGTGTTATTAATTGGATATAGGCTGGAAATCTGTAAAGCAATATGCATGCTATTAGAATAAAATTAAGATTATTTCTTATTTATGTTAATCAGGGTAACTGATTTTTTTTATTTCTGGTCTTTTTCTGCAACTGTTTGTTGTTCCATGCTATAAGAATAAGGGAGTACAGTGAAATATAACAAGTTTTGCACATGCTTCCATTTTAGGCTGCTAACTTGTGAAATGCTAAAGTACCCAACTTTTTGAAAAAGTGATGCTAATGCATAGCTAGGAGTCCACACAAAATCACCTAAATATAAATATATAGGTTGATGCAGAAAAGAAAAACAATCCAATGCCAAAAAGGATAAAACATGCCTCTAAGACAAAATCTATGGTTGTCAGACTGGCAAAAACGTGTTCAAAAGGATGACCATTCTAAAAATTAAGTTGTGGATGACCATTACAATTAGAATGTTAGCATTGATATTCAGTATTTTAATGCATATCATTCAGCTACAACATCTGCAGCTCACGAGGGAGGTTATTCCTTTAGGAAATTCTTAGAACAACAGATTGGTCCTTGGCCACATTTTCAAAATTCAACTCACAAGATATAAATTTAAATAAGACTTTTTGTCAGTGCAGTGCTACAAATGAAATGATTGTTGAATTTGTCTTCTTCTTGTCTTTCATTCAACATACTGTTTTATCTATGTGAGGCCAAAGGCTAATTTGAAAAGTAATGGGTCCAAGCATACTATAGATGTAATGGAAGAGGGGCATTATTGGAGTAAGCCTGAGGCTGAGCATATATAAACCTGCCCAGTGACATGTTCCCAACCTATTGTGATGTGTTATAGCAAACAAAAACAGGGTTCAGATAGGACTCATGGAGGGTAAAACAGCTGGTTTTATGTCACTATATCATGTGACTTTGTTTATCTTTAAAAAGCACCTCCCAAGGAAGTGCCTGGGTGAAAATGATACTTTATGTGAAGCCAAAGGCTTATCAAAAATATTGGTACTGCTTAGAGCTCCAGTATAGCCACCAGTTGACCTTCTTGAAAATCATGTGTATTCTTCTTGTCATGAAGGAATGGTCATTTGCTAAACACTTCTTATGATGTCTAGTTTGGACCTAAATGAAAATAGTATCGATCTGACATCTGATATGGCCACCATGGCAGCCATCTTGAAATTGTTGTTGTTGGTAACACCTCCTAAATGAACTTAGTATTTTTCACTTCGTATTATGTCATGTTGGTCCCAAAGAAAATGGTGCCAATTTGATGTCCAGTATAGCCACATTGGTGACGATTTTGAAAATCCATTTATTGCTATTCCTTCTGAATAGATGGTATTAACATGGAGGTTTTCACTGAAAGACTTTTTATGTCTGAATATCACAATCATCATGTTGAAATTCTTGTTATTGTAACTTCAAAATGGATGGTCGTATCAACATTGTGGTTTCACCAGAAGGTTTATTATGATGTGTTGGTCCTCAATAGATATGGTGCAGAGCTGATCTCCAAAATCACCATCATAATATCCATCTTAAAAATCCAGCACAGAAAGTTATATCTACAAAGGGTTTTCACCGAAAGAATTCTTATAATATCATGTTGGTCTTAAATTGAAATGGTGCTGATCCAATCTCCAATATGACTGCCATGGTGGTGGTCTTGAAAATCTTGCTATCAGTAGTCTTCACAAATGAGAAGTTATTGTGCATGTGGGTTTTCATCAGAAGAGTTCTTATGGTATCTGGTTGGTCCTAAATGAAACTGATGCAAACAGACCCTCAATATGGCCACCATGGTTGTCATCTTGAAAATATTTGTATCTCTGCTTGTTCAGTTGGATGGCTGTATCAGCATTGGGTTTTCATGAATAGAGTTCTTATGATACTTTATTGGTTATAAATTGGAATGATGCCAGTTGTTACTCCAATATGTTTGACCACAACATCTTGAAAATCATTCCGTCACTACTTGTCCTGTTTGGATGGTCATATTGACATGGGGTCTTCGCCGGAAGTATGTTTGGTCCTAAATGAAAATGGTGCCATTCTGGCACCCAATATAACCACCACTGGAACTAATTTGAAAATCTTGCTATCGCACAAGAATATCAGAGATGGTTTTAACACTTGACTGTTAAAAGGAAGAAATGGTCTTATCTTGAATTCATGGAAATTCTTTTCACCCGTGAGAGTGCCAGTCCCATCAAGGGACTTTTGTTTATCCATCAGATCATCCTATGCCTTAATTCTCATCATTCTCAAGACAATACCATCCAAGTTTCCTGCATGAACTATAGCTGATTTCCACTATTTGTTGAATGCCTTACACAAACAATTCTCTCCACTTTATTTGTGGGGTTATTTAGATCTGTTTGCTCCTCAATGAAGTGTCACAGGTGTCAGTTACTTCACGGTGTTAACTTTCCTTGTACAAAGTACTTTAACAGAATTTTCATATTTCGAGTGAGTCTGAAAGATCATAAAGAGAATCCAGTACTGAGTTAGGTATTAAACTAAATCTGGTACTGAATAAGGTATCAAATAAATCAGTTTTTTATTTCAGTACTTTTAAATGTACGGTAAAATAACATGAGTGGTGGCTTACCAACATTAAATGATGTTTCTTCAAAAAAATATAATGTTGTTCGCTGAATGTACTGATGTTGAACATTCTTTTCCAAAAAGGTATGTTATATAGTTCAAACAAGTTTTTTTATTTTTAAATTAGCACTTTTATTAAATTAACAAGATAAAATATAATAGCATGAGGTAGACCCACATCTTGTCAACCTTTTCCTTGTGATTTCAGATTCCTGTATGTTAAGAATTAAAAGGAAAAGTGGTCCTCTTGAGATTTGGAAATTTGTTAGATTTTTATGTATTTGAAAACATGCCATCTTTGGAATGATGCTTAAATTAAAATAAATACTGTAAGCAAAATATTAAATTTTTTTTTAATTTTCATCACAATTAAACAGGTTTAACAAAATTGTGCTGTCCTTTGTAGAAACTTCACTGTAATATTTAGTTTTATTTTCTTGAAATTGGTAAATATTTGCACATAATTTAACCAAAATTAATGCAACTCAAGCATGCCAGTTTGATTCAGGCATTTGTGGTGTGGGGCCATGGGCCGTTTAGTACTATCAGAAGGCATTTACTAAAATAGTCCAATGTGGCTTAGACTCAAAGGATAATGCATTAAAAACCATAAACCATTGGTTTGAGTTGAAGCACTATGAAACTTTAAAACCTTGGAGTTCACAGAGGAGCATTGGGGTTTATGTTTTTCTGTGTTAAACAAGAAATGTGCTTCTGGAGCATGTATTCTTTTCTACTGTGATTAGAATATAAAACTTGACCAGTTGGATGTCTGTACACAGTAACACTAAAGCGTCTTATTGCAGATGTGATACACCCATATTTTACAGGAATGTAGTCATGCTTTTTATGTAGACTGTTGGTGTTCATCAGGGAAAGCTAGTCATTATGGTTGAATGTTTCAGTCTAAGAATTTTTATACACAAACTATTTTCTACTCTAATACTGATCCCCTTTAGTTTTGCACTTGACTATTCATGAGAGTGAATGTTTATTTTAATTTTCATAAGACATATGTTACTAAACTCTTTGATTGCTGTGAAAACATTCTTAGATTTCTAGGAAATTTACAATCACCATTTACTTTCCTATAAAACATATATGATTTTTCTTGCTTTGATGTAACTTTTGAATTCTGCTGAATTTCTTTTATTTTTTATTTTTTTAAGGAAATGCATTCAAGTCTCACTTTGGCCTGAAAAAGAAAGGTATGCAAAAACACAGACACTCCCCCCCCACTTTCATTTACAGAGTTTCTTAAAAGAGAGCTCATTATGACCATGCTTGACAACATCAGTGGAGCCCAATGCTGGGCATAGGGACAATTGTTCTAATCACTCATCCTTCTGTTGTTTGAGTTGCAATAAATACTCACCTTGCAATCACTTTATTCAATACAATACACTTATCCACGTAACTACTTGTGCTTTTTCTTCACTGAAACTTTTCAGTAATTTAGGTGTCATTTTATTGTGGAATAGTTTTGTTTTTCAATGAGCTATCACAGCTCTTTTAAAGCTAGACTCATGGAATGTTAAGAGCCAGAAAATATATGCATGTGACTGATCAATTATTTCCCATGTTCATCACTATGGTTGTAAACTAAATAAGAGAAAATAGTGAAAACCAATACAGTTTTTGTAAAAGCAAACAAATCATTTATTTCCCTAAATAAAAAAGTGAAAATTCAGAAGGGACTTAAAGTAATGCAGATTAAATCCCAAATAGTCCTAAAAGATTTATCACAAATCCAAAATATATGAAATTCCAGCAGAATTCCTATGGTATTCCAAATAAATTCTAATACTGAATATGTTGATGTGCCTGTAGTCTCAAATATGCTAAATGCCAATGGCTTGTATAGTGATAATGTGCTGACAGTCTTTTAATGTATCACAATAATATAATCCAGAAATGTTCTTGTCTGAATTCACTATGATTATTGATGAGCACTTTGTATTTCTAATGAATAATAATCTGAATAAATAATTAAACCCAAATGAAATAGTGAACACAACAATAAGCATGTTTCTGCTAAAGATATTAAAGTAAGAATGAGTAAATTCACAAGTAAACAACATTATATAAAAAAAGCTAAGGCACAAAAATAGAACCAGGATGAGGGTCATAAGTTCATTTCAGCAACATCCTCCCCTCATAAAAAAGAAAGATTTATGCACTAAAGCAATCATTTAACTATTAGTCAAATATACATGTGATTAAAATTACATCAGATGAAGTCTTATGAATGACACATACATAAAGCAATATAATACTTCTATATATGTGAAAATGCATCTGCAATTAGATTGTCTTTACCCTTGGTGTGCCTGATATCAATATTGTATTCCTGCAGTATCAGACCCCACATTAATAATCTCTGACTTTTGTTTTTCATCTTGCCATTGAAAGTAAGAGTGTTGTGATCACCAAATACAATAATCAGAGAAGAATTGGAACTAATATACACTTCAAAGTGTTGTAATGCCAGTATCAAAGCCAAACATTCCTTCTCAGTCGTGGAACAGTTTCTCTGGTGCTTATTTAATTTCTTAGAAAAATAGCACACTGGATGATCTTCACCATTTTTGTCTTCTTGAATTAATACTGCACCAACCCTAACATCACTTGCATCAATAGACATTTTAAATGATTGACTGAAATTTGGAGCTGAAAGAACTAGTGCATTCTGAAGTATGGCCTTTAATTTATCAAAAGCCACATGACGTTTTTCAGATCAATGAACTTGGTTTTCTTGCTCAGCAAATTGGTCAGGGGTTCAGCAGTTATGGAAAAATTAGAACTAAATTTTTGATAATACCCAAATATCACATCAGCTGCTTTTTACTGAAAGGCACAGGGAATTCAGAGATAGCACTGAACTTAACTTCTGAAGGTTTAACATGCCCATGCCCAGCGATGTGTCCTAGAAATGAAACACAAGCACATCAAAACTTGCTTTAATTGAATTGCCATATTTGCATCATTGAGTCTATCAAAGAATTTCTGAATGGTTTCCAAGTGATCTTTCCAGGTGTTGTTATGGACTATAGGTGATGTCATCAATATAAGCATCATAATTACCTAGATCAGATATAATCATATTCATTAAATGTTGGAATGTACAAGATGAACCTTTCATCCCCAATAGCATTGATAAAGTTCATCTGGAGTTATGAATGCCAAAATTTCCTTTTGCCCCTTCCATTAGTGGAATTTGCCAGAGTCCTTTCAGAAGGTCAAATTTAGCGACATATTTTGCATTCCTAATTTTTTCAGTGAAATCATTGATTCTTGGCAATAGAAATAAATCTGTTTTGGTCACACTGCTCACTTTTCTATAGTCGGTGAACATGTGTAAAGTATTATCTGGTTTTGGCACAAGAATACATGGTGAACTCCAGTGACTTTTAATTCTATGAAATCATTATCCAGCCAATACTGAATTTCTTTTTTCAAACATTCCTGTTCATCCTGTACAGATGCTGTTTCACAGGTGTGGAATCTGCAATTTAAATGTCATGGTAGATTTTATGTGTTTGTATTGGAATACTGGAAATAGATGCCCATATTCAAATAATATCTGTTTTAGTTCACTCTTTTCTTGTAGCTGCAGATGTGAACATTTCTAGTCCAGATTATTCAATATTTCTGAATTTTGAAGATTAGTTACATCAAAGTTTCTGCAGTCTGATTGCATTCTTTCACTTAAATCTGCACAATGTGGGACAGGTACAGCTAAATTGACTGCATGATTAACAGGGCTATCTCTATCAACATGCTTCTTTAACGTATTTATATGGCAAAGTTGTTCTGTTTTCGCCTCAGGAGTGTTATTGATATAATTTAAGTCATGTACATTCTTTTCAATTGTATAAGAACCATAATACTTAGACAGAAGAGGATTTTGTGGTATGAGCAAGAGAGCCATAACTCTATCACCAGGCTGAAAACTCATTTCCCTTTTATTTCTGTCATGCCTTAATTTCATTTTGGACCTGGTCTTCAATAAGGGACAGACACAGTCAATCATTATTCTGCTAAATGGTTCATCATCAGATGCTGGAATAGGTTGCAGATAGGTCTTAGGTATATTCTGATTGGATTTTTCTACCATTTGACAAGTGTGACAAGATTCACAGTATATAAGAATATCACATTTAAATTGTTGCCAATATTTATAGGTTACTACATTTGTATGGGAAAATATGAACAAGTTTTTCGGATAGAAATACTGCACGACCTTAGGAGTGCAGTATATCCGTCCGACAAAACGAGTCCATATTTTCCCATACAAATGCAGTGACCTTTTTATTATATGCTCATTTTCTTATACTACCTAAGGCTTAATTATATAAACAAAAATACACTACAAGAAACAAAAGTAACTGAATGTATGCCGTATTCCAAACTAAATACACAAGCATATATTCATCATTACACAACAACATTATTAATGCGCACGTAGCTCCGCCCAGATAAATTCGAACTTGGTCACATGCTAGACATAAGTTTAGAAAGAAAATGCCATTTTGGTCTACTTAAAATTGAAATTTGGAGACATATTGTGAATGAATGCGTATTGCAACAACTTTTCCATTTGATCTGGAATGAATAGATTTTGGTATTTTTGTCGATTCTATGAAACTGCGTGATTATGGACTGGACTTGTCTGTGACAATTCTACATGAAGTACATTGGATTGCAGCAGCGAGGAGCAGCGTGTTGACATTTGCAAGTGTGTTTCTGTTCTGTCATTGAACATTTGAAATCATAATGTGGGAAAAATATGAAGTCTTTCAATTGCAATTATCAAAAAGACACTATGGAATGTAATGTTTATTTCATTTTGAGTGCAGTAAGGAGGATGTAATTGCACTTGGAATGTAATTAAAATTACATTACAATTTCGAAATTTGTAGTCAAGCTTGAGAACCTATGACATGGCTCATGTAATTCAGATTTGCAGAACTAAGAAAGTACATTTTGAGGAAATTCAGGATGTAAAACTGTAAGTATATTTTTGGCCATTCTTATTACCTGCTAAAGAAGACAGTTTATGCCTTGTCACTTGCATGTTATTTGTAGGGACCCTGTCTGGCGTCTGTTGCTAACCTAAATGCGAACATTGTATCAAGAAAGTTAACGCGGAATATGGCAAAGCCGCTGGTATGTGGCAGTCCACAAAACATCTGCTTTAGTTCATTCAGAAACAAATTTAATGAACCAAAATGTAAAGCGCCTACTATGTGAGTGTACATGATTTGTTTACATAGTAGTTCCTAGTACACTATTGGGCACACGTGTAATATACGTGAGTTCAATATGAAGTGTGTGTGAGTGCAATATCATAAAATGTTGCACAATTCTGACAATGTAAAGTTAACAGAGAAAAAAAATGAGCATATAATAAATTGTGATATGTCTTACTGACCCCTAAATGACCAGCCAAAGGAGTTTCATGGGCTAGACTAAGAATTTCTTTTCTATAAAACTTGGGAACAACAATATGATAGCTCACTGACCACTTATCACCAGTGGGTACCCCAGGTGGTCTCCATTTTCTCATAAGGACACCATTTGTAGCAAAAAACAAACAGGTACTTGTGTGGCTTCAGTTTTGCTAATAGCCTACTGGAACAAACAGGAGATCGCAGGATCTTGATCCAGTTTGACAATGGGTGATTCTCATAAGTCACCCTGATTAGAATAAAGAGAATGAGTTGTGAAAAAAAAGGTTAACTATGATCAATACCTTTTGGTTAATCAGTATGAGGAGCAAACATTGACACATCAAATACTTGACCAATACATGTGTCAGCTAAAGGAATAATTTCCTGATCAACATCATTCTCAAGAACTTCACCATAGAGCTAGTAACTGCACAAGCTGGGTATGAATCAGGGATTTCTTTTTCAATAGGATCGACTTTACTCCATGAATAACAACACTTTCATTAGAAGAAGACTTCTCAGAAAAAGGCAAAGTTCTTGATAATAAAAGACTCTGAGAAGCTTCTGTGTCCCTTAAATTTTTAATAAGGATATTATTGGCAGAATCACTGATAAATGATATAGAACCTTTCTACATGAATGGTTCATAATTCTCCATAATAAGATCAGTCTGGTTTTGTCAACCCAACAAATGCATTGCTTTCAGTTCATGACTGTGACCGTGACCTCTTAGAAATAAGAGCATTTGGAATAGCTCTGTCTTGATTCTTTTGCTTATTTTTCAGTCTGCAGCAATCAGAAATAATGTGCCCTTTCCTCTTGCAATATATGTAAATAGAGAACAATATTTCTGATCAGTCTTATGTAAAACTTGATTCGTAACAGTATTGCCAGATTGAGGTTTGGAGGTGCCCATATGAGACTGAAATGGTTTTTTACCAAACACCTGCTGAGTGGAAGACCTACTGACAAAAGAAACTTTGTAAGTCAGGGAAAAATCATCAGCTATACAAGCAGCATTTTAGAAAGTTTTGACCTTTCACTCATTAAGGTATGTCTTAACATCGCTGTGGACACAATTCTTGAACTCTTCAATTAATATGAGTTGTCTGAGGTTATTGTATTCTTGACCTACCTTCTTGGCTGAGCACCATCTATGAAATAATTGTCTCGTTCTCTTGCAGATTCGACATGGGTTTGTCCAATTTATTTTTTACAGTTCCTAAACCTTTGTCAGTATTGCTCAGGTACCAGCTTCTAACCATTCAAGATATATGCCTTGACCAGATCATAGTCAGCAATTCATTGTACTAACAGTGAAGTGTAAACTTAACAAGCTTTGCCAATAAGTACATTTTGTGATAATAGAGTCCAATGTTCTCTTGGCTATTTCAAATTTTTAGCAAGGTTTACAAAATGAGGAAAATATTTATCTGCTTGTTTTTCTTTAAAAGTGGGTACTGACCTAATACTTCTAGCAACATCAAAAATTGAAATTGTATTATTTACAGGGGTTGGAGTATTTTCCGCTTCCGATTTAATTCTTTTAATCTAAATTGAAATTCCCTTTCTTCCTTTTCCCTCTGCATCTGTATTTCCCTCTCTTCCTATCTTTTCTTTTTCTCTTTCCTCTTTCTGTAACTGCAATTCTCTTTCTTTCTTTAGCTGCATTTATCTATCTCTTTCCTCTTTCTGCAACTGTAGTTCTCTTTCTCTTTCTGTAGCTGCATTTGTCTCTTCCTTTCTTCATTGACTCCAGCTGAAGTTGTAGCTTTCTTAACTCTATTTCCATCTTGTGTTTTTAATTTAAATTCTATTACTTTAATGTCAGAGCCTGATACTTACTAATCAAACCTAAAGCACTATTATCCAGAAAAATTCTTTTCTACCAAATATTGGACCAAAATATTTTTTATTTCTTGCTTCATTAAAGAAGCCTTTGCCTCAGAGAGATCATATTGTCTGACAAGCTGCAGTAATTCATCCTTGTTCAAGGACTCTATCCTTTCCTTTGCAGGATGTAAAATAAAGTTCTCCACTTTAGATGACATTATGAAAGCTTGTTGGTTTCACCTTTGATTTCTTAAATATGCGAAATAATACCTGAGACTTAGAAAATTCCTAAACAGATGAATTTAAATTTCACAAAGTTTTCTGAAATATTTGAAAGAAATTCATATCCTGGACGAGCCCTGAGTTTTCTGTTATGGTTCTATGATCTTAAAGTAGTAATAGAAAAGGGTGAAAACCAACAAGTTTTGTAAACTTCAACAAATAATTTATTTCCCTTGAATACAAAGTGGAAATTTAAAAAGAACTTAGTAATGCGAATTAAATCCCAAATAGTCCTAAAAGATTTATCACAAATCCAAATGTATGAAGTTCCAATTGAATTCCACTGGTATTCCAAATAAATTCTAATATTGAATGTGTTAATATGACTGTAGTCTCAAATATGTTAAAGTGTGAGTGGCCTGTATTGTAATGATGTGCTAACAGTCTTTTGCTGGATAAAATTAATATGATCCCAAATTGTTCTCATCTGAATTCACCTGAATTCATGATTCCATATTAATGTTCCAGTCCAAGCACTTTGTATTACCAATGAATTGACCCAGACCCAAATAAACATGTTTGCCTGTATTGATAATGATCTGAATAATTAATCCACACCCATGAGAAATATTAACAATGTATTATGTTGTTTACAAAATAAATTAACTTGATTTTGGACAAGGTAAAGTCCAAAATACAATTATACATAACATATAATCATGGAGAAAAACTAACGAACAATACAAATTATATATATATATATATATATATATATATATATATATATATATATATAACACCCATCATGGTAAATATTTTGAAAAATAAAGAAAGGACTTTGAGCTATGCATGTTTCACAGCAAATGGTAATTTAGTGTGAACAAGCAACCAGGTCTCATGCAGTCATAATACCAATGCACTGCCACTGTTCCCATAACCTACAGTCACTTTTGTCAGTCCGGCAATGTGACGGACTTAGAATAAAAACACTTTCAGCTTGTATTGCTGCTTATTTAGAAATGTGGAAATGATAATACTGTGTAAAAAAGCATATCCATATCAATCGATTTAATCGTTCGACATTAACAGGTGAAAAATATTAGCAAGCCCTGGAAATTAGTTGTTGTAACTGTTACTGTTCAAAACATGCAGTACTGGGCTGCACTGAACAAATGCCATGCAGTCAACAGCCAGTGTTTGTGTAACTTTGATTGCATAATGCCTTGCTTGTTTAGGGTACATCAGTTAGCTGTATGGTATGATAACATTGATGCAAGTAAAGCTCATTGACTGTAATATTGATTATTCTGAAGGCAGACAATGTAGCTTGTTCATGGGATCATCCAGCATGTTACACTGGACTAATTAATTCTACTGGAAGCTTGGCCAGCATTGTTAATTACACAGTTCACATTACTGCTCTGCACATACTAAAATGTTGAAATTAAAGTAGAACCTCTTTGGACTGAAATCCCATGTAACGAAGGAATAGTTTTGGTTCTGAGTTTTTAGTTTTTGGTGTACTGAAATTTTAAAATTTAACCTAAAATGAGATTCAGTCAGTTCTGTCTACTTAGTTATAGCTAATGTCTATCAGTTGTTTTGACATTATGTCGCAAAATGGGTGGACCTCCATATCTGCCATTTTGATTCCCTAGCCATGCAAACTAGCACCTAACATTATTCTTCTCACATAATTATGAAGGCATGTCTCATTTTGTGTGTAAGGATATCCTAATGCATCACATTTCGTTCTGCATGCCAACTGCACAAGACCCATTTTGTGGCATTTTCTCATTCTTTCTTCAAATAAAACATTGAAATTTCAACCATCTTTGTTATTCTTTGATAAACGAATCGATCCATTAAGTACACAGAGACATAAACAAATGGATACACAAACAAATAGAAATATGGAATGACTTTCAATTTTCATGAGCTGAAATCAATCATTTGGTTATTGTTCAAGTTAAAAAGCCAATCATTAATATATGATTTGACAATTCTAAAAGCATTTCACGAATGCTCAGTTTTGACATCTGATTCAGAGTCATGTTCTGTTAGGTACATGTTTTATTTTAATACACTGAAGATGAAACGACATCTTTGAACAGCTTTTGCTTTCATTTAGTATCATCTGCCATCCATCATTTCCATGACAAATACAATTCTTGACCATACTAATTAAATTTGCCAGCTATCTTCGGCACAAGCACTTTCTTTCGCAAAAAGTATTTGTACATAAAAGTTCTGGCATAATATGCATGCTATGAAATTTTAATTCTGTAGCTGATTTTGTATCCTAAAATCATTGTCCAGAAATGCTCATTCAGGATGATAATACATATAATAAAATAATTGTTAAAAACAATTCACCATGTTTTCTGTTTGTTAGAAATAACGGCATTTCTATTTGATAGTAATATGCATGATTGCGGTTCAGCTGAACTTAATTCCGCCATTCTGTATAAGCAAAGTAACTTCCAGCTTTGTCTTTTGTGCCACTGGGGCACTTAATTTCAAGTATAATCTATGTATCATTTGAAGTAAGTAATTATCATTATCAACAATTAAATCAGATCTTGAATATATGTGATGTTGACAAAGGTTTGTTAGGGAAGCAAGCTGGTGGCGCAAGGTGGGCGCACGTTGCATTGTAGGTATTGGCATATACAATTGTGACGTCTGTGAAAACAAGCCAAACTAATTAGTGCCTAACTTCAGTGTTTAAATATACTGATTTTCTTTCTATTGCAAGTGTTTACATTAATTTTTGTTTCAACACGTTTTTTGTATTTTCAAGTCAATTTACATGATTTGATGAAACGGTTTATTATCTGATAAATCTGAGAGTACAAGTTCAAATATCAGTTGATTGAGAAATATTTAATTGTACAGTAGAGGACCAGAAGTCAGTTGATTGAGAAATATTTAATTGTACAGTAGAGAACCAGAAGTCAGTTGATGGAGGAATATTTTTAGGTGTACATTAACAGACCAGAAGTCAGTTGATTGAAAAATATTTAAGTGTACAGTAGTGGACCAGAAGTTAGTTGATGAGGAATATTTTCAGGTGTACAATAGCAGACCAGAAGTCAGATGATTGAGAAATATTTAAGTGTACATTAGTAGACTAGAAGTCAGTTGATTGAGGAATATTTTTAGGTGTACAGTAACAGACCAGTAGTCAGCTGATTGATAGATATTTAGGTGTTCAGTAGCCGACCAGTAGTCACCCTTTTGAGAAATATTTAGGTGTACAGTAGCAGACCGAAACCCATTGGACTGAGAAATATTTAGGTGTACAGTAGCAGACCGAAATCCATTGGATTGAGAATTATTTAGGTGTACAGTAGCAGACCGAAACCCATTGGATTGAGAAATATTTAGGTGTACAGTAGCAGACCAAAACTTGTTAGATTAAGAAATATTTAGGTGTACAGTAGCAGACCAGAAGTCACCTTTCTGAGAAATATTTAGGTGTACAGTAGCAGACCAAAACCCATTGGATTGAGAAATATTTAGGTGTACAGTAGCAGACCGAAACCCATTGGATTGAGAAATATTTAGGTGTACATTAATGGACATACACCACTCCCTTATTTTAGCATGCATGGATAGTTAGAACATCAGTTCTTGAACATATCATGAGCTGTTCAAGAACTAATATTCCAGAACAATTTTTGAACTTCAGTTCTAGAACATTCTGCCTTTTAATGTTCATGAATTGCTCATGAAATGTTCAATTGCATTTTATGAATGGTTCATGAATTAGCATTTTAGAATATTTCATTAACAATTTAAGAATTTTTCATGACATTTTCACAGGGGTTATAAGTGACATATATGTGAATTTGGCATTTCAGTTGTAAATGAAGTGTACTTGTAAGTGAATTTTAAGTCATTCATTTTGACACGTATATGAAAACTAAGAGTGGATTCCAACTAAATTCAATGAAATTTAGGGTTTTTAAAAGCTGTTCCTCCCCACACCTTGTGTCTTTATACAAGTCATCAGATTCATAGAATGTATGCTTGTATAGATTGAATGATAGAATATGTACGTGTATAGATTGAGTGCTTGGTAGAATGTGTACATGTATAGATTGAGTGTTTGGTAGAATGTGTACATGTATAGATTGAATGTTTGGTAGAATGTGTACATGTATAGATTGAGTGTTTGATAGGATGTGTACATGTATAGATTGAGTGTTTGATAGAATGTGTACATGTATAGATTGAGTGTTTGATAGGATGTGTACATGTATAGATTGAGTGTTTGATAGAATGTGTACATGTATAGATTGAATGTTTGATAGAATGTGTACATGTATAGATTGAATGTTTGATAGAATGTGTACATGTAAAGATTGAATGTTTAATAGAATGTGTACATGTATAGATTGAGTGTTTGATAGGATGTGTACATGTATAGATTGAGTGTTTGGTAGAATGTGTACATGTATAGATTGAATGTTTGGTAGAATGTGTACATGTATAGATTGAGTGTTTGGTAGAATGTGTACATGTTTAGATTGAATGTTTGATAGAATGTGTACATGTATGGATTGAATGTTTGATGGAATGTGTACATGTATAGAGTGAATGTTTGATAGAATGTGTACATGTATAGATTGAATGTTTGATGGAATGTGTACATGTATAGATTGAATGTTTGATAGAATGGGTGCATGTATAGATTGAATGTTTGATAGGATGTGTACATGTATAGATTGAGTGTTTGGTAGAATGTGTACATGTATAGATTGAATGTTTGATAGAATGTGTACATGTATAGATTGAATGTTTGATAGAATGTGTACATGTGTGGATTGAATGTTTGATAGAATGTTCGATAGAATGTATACATGTATGGATTGAATGTTTGATAGAATGTTTGATAGAATGTGTACATGTATAGATTTAGTGTTTGATAGAATGTGTACATGTATAGATTGAATGTTGATAGAATGAGTACATGTGTGGATTGAATGTTTGATAGAATGTTCGATAGAATGTATACATGTATAGATTGAATGTTTGATAGAATGTGTACATGTATAGATTGAATGTTTGATAGAATGTGTACATGTGTGGATTGAATGTTTGATAGAATGTTCGATAGAATGTATACATGTATGGATTGAATGTTTGATAGAATGTTTGATAGAATGTGTACATGTATAGATTGAGTGTTTGATAGAATGTATACATGTATGGATTAAATGTTTGATAGAATGCATACATGTATGGATTGAATGTTTGATAGAATGTTTGATAGAATGTGTACATATATGGATTGAATGTTTGATAGAATGTGTACATGTATAGATTGAATGTTTGATAGAATGATACATGTGTGGATTGAATGTTTGATAGAATGCGCACAGGTATAGATTGAATGTTTGGTAGAATGCATACATGTATAGTTTGAGTGTTTGATATAATACGTACATGTATAGATTGAATGTTTGATAGAATGGGTACATGTATAGATTGAATGATTGGTAGAATGATACATGTATAGACGGAATGATTGGTAGAATGATACATGTATAGACGGAATGATTGGTAGAATGATACATCATTATAGACTGAATGATTGGTTGAATGATACATGTATAGACTGAATGATTGGTAGAATGATACATGTATAGACCGAATGATTGGTAGAATGATACATGTATAGATTGAATGATTGATAGATTGATACATGTATAGATTGAGTGTTTGATAGAATGTATACATGTATAGATTGAGTGTTTGATAGAATGTGTACATGTTTAGATTGAATGTTTGATAGAATGTGTACATGTATGGATTGAATGTTTGATGGAATGTGTACATGTATAGATTGAATGTTTGATGGAATGTGTACATGTATAGATTGAATGTTTGATAGAATGTGTACATGTATAGATTGAATGTTTGATAGAATGTGTACATGTATAGATTGAATGTTTGATGGAATGTGTACATGTATAGAGTGAATGTTTGATAGAATGTGTACATGTATGGATTGAATGTTTGATAGAATGTGTACATGTATAGATTGAATGTTTGATAGAATGTGTACATGTATAGATTGAATGTTTGATAGAATGTGTACATGTATAGATTGAATATTTGGTAGAATGTGTACATGTATAGATTGAATGTTTGATAGAATGTGTACATGTATAGATTGAATGTTTGATGGAATGTGTACATGTATAGATTGAATGTTTGATGGAATGTGTACATGTATAGAGTGAATGTTTGATGGAATGTGTACATGTATGGAGTGAATGTTTGATAGAATGTGTACATGTATGGATTGAATGTTTGATAGAATGTGTACATGTATAGATTGAATGTTTGATGGAATGCATACATGTATAGATTGAATGTTTGATGGAATGATACATGTATGAATTGAATGTTTGATAGAATGTATACATGTATGGATTGAATGTTTGATAGAATGTGTACATGTATAGATTGAATGTTTGATGGAATGCGTACATGCATAGATTGAATGTTTGATGGAATGCATACATGTATAGATTGATTGTTTGATAGAATGTGTACATGTATGGATTGAATGTTTGATAGAATGCGTACATGCATAGATTGAATGTTTGATGGAATGCATACATGTATCGATTGAATGTTTGATAGAATGTGCACATGTATGGATTGAATGTTTGATGGAATGTGTACATGTATAGATTGAATGTTTGATAGAATGTGTACATGTATGGATTGAATGTTTGATGGAATGTGTACATGTATAGATTGAATGTTTGATAGAATGCGTACATGCATAGATTGAATGTTTGATAGAATGATACATGTGTGGATTGAATGTTTGATAGAACGAGTACAGGTTTAGATTGAATGTTTGATAGAATATGTACAGGTATAGATTGAATGTTTGATAGAATGCATACATGTATAGATTGAGTGTTTGATAGAATACGTACAGGTATAGATTGAATGTTTGATAGAATGCATACATGTATAGATTGAATGATTGGTAGAATGATATATGTATAGACTAAATGATTGGTAGAATGATACATTTATAGACTGAATGATTGGTAGAATGATACATGTATAGATTGAATGATTGATAGAATGTGTACATGTGTAGATTGAATGTTTGATAGAATATATACATGTATAGATTGAATGTTTGGTAGAATGTGTACATGTATAGATTGAATGTTTGATAGAATGATACATGTGTGGATTGAATGTTTGACAGAACGAGTACAGGTATGGATTGAATGTTTGATAGAATGCGCACAGGTATAGATTGAATGTTTGGTAGAATGCATACATGTATAGATTGAATGTTTGATAGAATGCGTACATGTATAGATTGAATGATTGGTAGAATGCATACATGTTTAGACTGAGTGTTTGGTAGAATGCATACATGTATAGTTTGAGTGTTTGATATAATACGTACATGTATAGTTTGAGTGATTGGTAGAATGATACATGTATAGACGGAATGATTGGTTGAATGATACATGTATAGACTGAATGATTGGTAGAATGATACATCATTATAGACTGAATGATTGGTTGAATGATACATGTATAGATTGAGTGTTTGATAGAATGTATACATGTATAGATTGAGTGTTTGATAGAATGTATACATGTATAGATTGAGTGTTTGATAGAATGTGTACATGTTTAGATTGAATGTTTGATGGAATGTGTACATGTATAGATTGAATGTTTGATGGAATGCATACATGTATAGATTGAATGTTTGATGGAATGCATACATGTATAGATTGAATGTTTGATGGAATATATACATGTATACATTGAATGTTTGATGGAATGCATACATGTATAGATTGAATGTTTGATAGAATGTATACATGTACAGTGTATAGATTGAGTGTTTGATAGAATGTATGCATGTATACATTGAATGTTTGATAGAATGCATACATGTATATACTGAATGATTGGTTGAATGATACATGTATAGACTGAGTGTTTGATAGAATGTGTACAGGTATAGAATGAATGTTTGATAGAATGTGTGCATGTATAGATTGAATGTTTGATGGAATGCATACATGTATATAGATTGAATGTTTGATAGAACGAGTACAGGTTTAGATTGAATGTTTGATAGAATACATACATGTATAGATTGAGTGTTTGATAGAATACGTACAGGTATAGATTGAATGTTTGATAGAATGCATACATGTATAGATTGAATGATTGGTAGAATGATATATGTATAGACTAAATGATTGGTAGAATGATACATGTATAGACTGAATGATTGGTAGAATGATACATGTATAGACTGACTGATTGGTAGAATGATACATTTATAGACTGAATGATTGGTAGAATGATACATGTATCGACTGAATGATTGATAGAATGTGTACATGTGTAGATTGAATGTTTGATGGAATGCGTACATGTGTAGATTGAGTGTTTGGTAGAATGTACACATGTATGGATTGAATGTTTGATAGAATGTGTATAGGTATAGATTGAATGTTTGATAGAATGATACATGTATCGACTGAATGATTGATAGAATGTGTACATGTGTAGATTGAATGTTTGATGGAATGCGTACATGTGTAGATTGAGTGTTTGGTAGAATGCATACATGTATAGACTGACTGATTGGTAGAATGATACATTTATAGACTGAATGATTGATAGAGTGATGCATGTATAGACTGAATGATTGATAGAATGATACATGTATAGATCGAATGATTGATAGAATGCATACATGTGTAGATTGAGTGTTTGGTAGAATGTACACATGTATGGATTGAATGTTTGATAGAATGTGTACAGGTATAGATTGAATGTTTGATAGAATGCATACATGTATAGACTGAGTGTTTGGTAGAATGCATACATGTATCGATTGAGTGTTTGGTAAAATGTACACATGTATAGATTCAATGTTTGATAGAATGCATACATGTATAGATTCAATGTTTGATAGAATGTGTACAGGTAGAGATTGAATGTTTGATAGAATGTATACATGTATGGATTGAATGTTTGATAGAATGTGTACAGGTATAGACTGAATGTTTGATAGAATGTATACATGTATGGATTGAATGTTTAGTAGAATGTATACATGTAAATGGCTGCTTGTAAATTTTGACAATTTGTGATGTGATTCCAACACATTAGCCTGCTGTTCTGAATCGCCAGATTTGAAACAACTTGGTCTCTGTCAGATTTTTAACTAAAATAAAGAAGACAATGATAATCATAAAAATAATTTATTCTCCAAATAATAAATTACATTTTTCTTTCAAACATACATTTTGGGTAGAATCCGTCATCATCAAGTATACCACTACAACTGAATTTGAAAGCAGGTTTTGACTTGTGGATGTAAATGTACAAATGTAGTTTCTGCGAAAATCAGTTTACTGTTTTACTTCAGCTGTTAAATCAAAGCTGTCTAGAATTTGATTGTAAGGATGTAAACCCTATAATATGTCTAAACCACACAATGCCAGAAAGCTGAAAGAGCAAACAAAACAAAACCACCATAAAGAACATTATCAGCACAACAAAATTCTATAGATTTAGACTGCCAGTGGTATAAATCCCAATTATGATAGGGACTCACCAGAAATCTTTTGGGCTCCAGAATTTTGATGTTGAAACATCTTTACGGTGTCAAATAATTTTCAAAATCCAACAATAAATGATCTTCTATGATATAATTAGAATATACACAGTTGAATGTTTTGGTGTCAAATAATAATTTTCTATTTATTGCTGGTTACTGAAAAAGTCTTTTTGTACAGGGTGTATCTGCAGTGTGTTGTTGTATATGTTTTCTAGTCCTCATTTTGCAATTTACACACACACACACACACACACACCTATCTTGCTTTATTCAAGCTATGATATGTAAAATCCACCAATGTTTTAAGTTTTATTTACATAAAATCTCAAAATATTTAGGATAAAACATTATGAAATTCTTTTGTTGTTGTTGATATGAAATTGATAAATCTGGTAGGAAGTTATAAATTTTGGAACAAAAATCATAATAGCACTTTTGTTGAACTTGGTTTTTTTAAGGCCATATTGAATTGCATAGTAGATATTTTTGATATTTTAAGGCCATATAGAATTACATATTAGATTTTTTTATTTTTAAGGCCATATATAATTACAAATAGGATATACAGTTATTTTTAAGGCCATATATAATCACAAATTGGATATACTGTTATTTTTAAGGCCATATATAATTACAGATTGGATATACTGTTATTTTTAAGGCCATATATAATTACAGATTGGATATACTGTTATTTTTAAGGCCATATATAATTACAAATTAGATATACTGTTATTTTTAAGGCCATATATAATTACAAATTGGATATACTGTTATTTTTAAGGCCATATAGAATCACTTATTATACTTATATTCCTGTAGTCATCTTTTTCAGACATTCTCTCTGGTTTTATAAGTACCCAGAACAAGTTTCATGTCAGGTGTTATTGATAATGGGGTGAGGTTGCATTTAAAAGGTTAATTTATGAAACTGAAATTGTCTGTTTCAGTGGATCATGCAGCATTTAAAATCAAATAAGCATAAATTATTATTTAGTTTCAGTCATTCCATCTGCAATGTTTTGTGTGCTTAAACTATTCCTGATTAGTGTCCAACTATTTTTATAAACTTTAAAGCAATTTGTCATGAATTTTAACTGCCATTTTGGGGGGTTCTTTAACTGTTTTTTGTCATGTTCTGGAATTCTTTCAAGAACTATTCATAAGTTTTTTTACGAACTGTTTAAATTTATTTTAAGTATCATAACCATTCTTAATGCAAACTCTTTCCAAAACAATTCTTGAACTCTTATGATTTATTAAAATGTTCTTCAGTAGTTCTTGCTTTGTTCTTTAAGTTATTAATAAAGACTTTTATTTAATGAGAGTAACTCAATTAGTCAGACCTTCCTAGATGTATGTACAGATGCATACAGAGTGCATTCAATCATGACCCATCTCACATATTACAGAGTACATTCAATCATGACCCATCTCACATATTACAGAGTGCATTCAATCATGACCCATCTCACATATACCTGTCATATACAATAGTCATGCATGCAGAAATTACAGACCCAGACTAGTTAACTATAGAAGTAAATTGTAAACACATGATGAAGTTACTATCAGTGTTCACTAGTCAACCTTAAACTCCTGCATAGTGCATACTGGCACACATTTGTATACAAAAATGTAGCTGGAGGAGGTGGATAGGCATTGTGGTATTAATTAAGGCTAGATTACATCAATTTAATATACACTTGGTGAAAAGTGAACATGCTAGAAGGTTCTTTGATTTATCTTGGAATAGTATTCTATATAATGGCTGCAGAGTATTGAAAACTTTTTAAATAATTCTTTCTTTGGTTTTGGAATTGCAAAGTTTTTGGCTGTCATTGATCTAAGGTTTGGGGTGCTGCTGGTTTCACTGCATTTAAAATTATTTCTCATGTAAGCTGGGGTGGACTTAAAAGAAACTTTATGCATAATTTTAAAGTCATTCTTGAAAAAGTAGGATGTTTAAAGTATCCATCGTCTATAAAGTTTCAGGGTTGCCCATCTAGTATTATTGTCCACAATTGGCTCATTTTTGCAGCCAAGATATTTTTTTAATATTACTCTCAGAAATATTTCCCTATATGATATTTTTCAGTAGTCAAAATGGGGCTGAATGTTGTGCTTGTAAGAAGTGACACAGTAGTATTTTGGAATGAAATACTTTTTTTCCTTAATAGCCAAAGATTGGAGTTTGTATGATCATACCACACTGAGGGTGTGTGTGTGTTTGTGTGTGTGTGTGTGTTGATTTACACCATAGATTTGTTCTTGAGGTTATGGCATAATTCATAAATTGGCACAAATCAAAATTGGCATAGGATAATTGTAAATTATGGAAGTTTTGGGGCAAATTTTTCAAGTAATGATTACTTATGAATAATTTTTAAACAAATTAATGCATATAATATGTGCATGAGCTGAGTGCGAGTCACAGCACATGGCACCAGCGCTGGCATAAAATCATGTATAGTACTGCAAAATTAATTTTTTTTAAAATCATAAAAGGTGTTAAATTAAATTGGCATATAGTGAGCATCACGTGTGTGTGTGTGTGTGTGTGTGTGTGTGTGTGTGTGTGTGTGTGTGTGTGTGTGTGTGTGTGTGTGTGTGTGTGTGTGTGTGTGTGTGTGATTACAATGGCATACAGGCTTAGTAATGGCTCTATTATGCCAAAAAATATTGAATTAGAAAAGGGGCTAAGATTTTCTTTCAAGCCAGGGTATCTCTTTTTCCATTTACCTCAAGGTAATTAATTCTTTTTCAACTAATGGATGTAATTGGTATTATTTTTGCCATAAATCAGAATAAAAATTATTTTCCCGCAAATTTCCTGTCCCAGTAAACCACCACCTTTGAAAATTAAATGGTCTGTATCTAGTTAGAAATGAAAGAATATGAAAAATATGTTACTGTATGTTTGCCATTTAATATCTCAGTTAGGCACATATCTTTTTATGTAGCTGACTCAGAGTCCACTGGACAGAACACTGGCAATATTCAGTAATTATTTATTCATACTCAAGGGTGTGTGTCAGGTAATTTATATGTAAGTATACTTCCCAGATAATCCTAGAATTTATAGAACAAGTCCTATCATCCAAAATAAAAACAAGTTTTCAAAAGTTATATTTGAAACAAAATCTCCAGTTCATGCTCGAGCATAAGAGTTGTCTTATTTCTAGACCAGGGTTTAATAGTTGTATGATTTCTAGTCCAGGGTTTAATAGTTGTATGATTTCTAGTCCAGGGTTTAATAGTTGTATGATTTCTAGGCAAGGGTTTAAGAGCTGTATGATTTCTAGTCCAGGGTTTAAGACCTGTATGATTTCTAGGCCAGGGTTTAAGAGCTGTATGATTTCTAGTCCAGGGTTTAAGAGCTGTATGATTTCTAGGCCAGGGTTTAAGAGCTGTATGATTTCTAGTCCAGGGTTTAATAGTTGTATGATTTCTAGTCCAGGGTTTAATAGTTGTATGATTTCTAGGCCAGGGTTTAAGAGCTGTATGATTTCTAGTCCAGGGTTTAAGACCTGTATGATTTCTAGGCCAGGGTGTAAGAGCTGTATGATTTCTAGGCCAGGGTTTAATAGCTGTATGATTTCTAGGCCAGGGTTTAATAGTTGTATGATTTCTAGTCCAGGGTTTAAGAGCTGTATGATTTCTAGTCCAGGGTTTAATAGTTGTATGATTTCTAGTCCAGGGTTTAAGAACTGTATGATTTCTAGGCCAGGGTTTAATAGTTGTATGATTTCTAGGCCAGGGTTTAAGAGCTGTTTGATTTCTAGGCCAGGGGTTAATAGCTGTATGATTTCTAGGCCAGGGTTTAATAGTTGTATGATTTCTAGTCCAGGGTTTAAGAGCTGTATGATTTCTAGTCCAGGGTTTAATAGTTGTATGATTTCTAGTCCAGGGTTTAAGAGCTGTATGATTTCTAGTCCAGGGTTTAATAGTTGTATGATTTCTAGCCCAGGGTTTAAGAGCTGTATGATTTCTAGTCCAGGGTTTAAGAGCTGTATGATTTCTAGTTCAGGGTTTAAGAGCTGTATGATTTCTAGTCCAGGGTTTAATAGTTGTCTTATTTCTAGTCCAGGGTTTAATAGTTGTCTTATTTCTAGGCCAGGGTTTCAGAGCTGTATGATTTCTAGACCAGGATTATGAAGCTGCATGATTTCTAGACCAGGGATTAAGAGCTGTATGATTTCTAGTCCAGGGTTTAAGAGCTGTATGATTTCTAGACCAGGGTTTAAGAGCTTTATGATTTCTAGTCCAGGGTAATAGTTGTCTTATTTCTAGTCCAGGGTTTAAGAGCTGTATGATTTCTAGTCCAGGGTTTAAGAGCTGTATGATTTCTAGTCCAGGATTTAAGAGCTGTATGGTTTCTAGTCAAGAGTTTAATAGTTGTCTTATTTCTTGGCCAGGGTTTAAGAGTTGTATGATTTCTAGTCCAGGGTTTAAGAGCTGTATGATTTCTAGACCAGGGTTTAAGAGCTGTATGATTTCTAGTCCAGGGTTTAAGAGCTGTATGATTTCTAGTCCAGGGTTTAAGGGCTGTATGATTTCTAGTCCAGGGTAATTGTTGTCTTATTTCTTGGCCAGGGTTTAATAGTTGTTCTATTTCTAGTCCAGGGTTTAAGAGCTGTATGATTTCTAGTCCAGGGTTTAAGAGCTGTATGATTTCTAGACCAGTGTTTAAGAGCTGTATGATTTCTAGTCCAGGGTAATTGTTGTCTTATTTCTAATCCAGGGTTTAAGAGCTGTATGATTTCTAGTCCAGGGTTTAAGAGCTGTATGATTTCTAGACCAGGGTTTAAGAGCTGTATGATTTCTAGTCCAGGGCAATAGTTGTCTTATTTCTAGTCCAGGGTTTAAGAGCTGTATGATTTCTAGTCCAGGGTTTAAGAGTTGTATGATTTCTAGTCCAGGGTTTAAGAGCTGTATGATTTCTAGGCCAGGGTTTAATAGTTGTTCTATTTCTAGTCCAGGGTTTAAGAGCTGTATGATTTCTAGTCCAGGGTTTAAGAGCTGTATGATTTCTTGATCAGGGTTTAATAGTTGTATGATTTCTAGTCCAGGGTTTAAGAGCTGTATGATTTCCAGGCCAGGGTTTAATAATTGTCTTATTTCTAGTCCAGGGTTTAACAGCTGTATGATTTCCAGGCCAAGGTTTAATACTTGTCTTATTTCTAGTCCAGGGTTTAAGACCTGTATGATTTCTAGTCCAGGGTTTAAGAGCTGTATGATTTCCAGGCCAGGGTTTAATAGTTGTCTTATTTCTAGTCCATGGTTTAAGAGCTGTATGATTTCTAGTCCAGGGTTTAAGAGCTATATGATTTCCAGGCCAGGGTTTAATAGTTGTCTTATTTATAGTCCAGGGTTTAAGAGCTGTATGATTTCTAGTACAGGGTTTAAGAGCTGCATGATTTCTAGTCCAGGGTTTAAGAGCTGTATGATTTCTTGATCAGGGTTTAATAGTTGTATGATTTCTAGTCCAGGGTTTAAGAGCTGTATGATTTTTAGCCCAGGGTTTAAGAGCTGTATGATTTCTAGTCCAGGGTTTAAGAGCTGTATGATTTCTAGTCCAGGGTTTAATAGTTGTCTTATTTCCAGGCCAGGGTTTAAAAGCTGTGTGATTACTTGGTCTGGATTTAAGAGGTGTATGATTTCTAGTTTAGGGTTAAGAACTGTATGATTTCTAGTCCAGGGTTTAAGAGCTGTATGATTTAATGACCAGGGTTTAAGAGCTTTATGATTTCTTGGTCATGGTTTAAGAGCTGTAAGATTTCAAGGCAAGGGTTTATATCTGTACGATATTTTGGCCAGGGTTTAAAAGTTGTCTGATTTCTAGGCCAGGGTTTAAGAGCAGCATGGTTTCACTTCAGGGTTTAAGAGCCATATGATTTCTAGGCAAGGGTTTAAGAGCTGTGTGATTTCTAGACCAGGCTTTAAGAGCTGTATGATTTCTAGACCAGGGTTTAAGAGCTCTATGATTTCTAGGCCAGGGTTTAATAGTTGTCTTATTTCTAGTCCAGGGTTTAAGAGCTGTATGATTTCTAGGCCAGGGTTTAATAGCTGTATGATTTCTAGTCCAGGGTTTAATAGTTGTATGATTTCTAGTCCAGCGTTTAAGAGCTGTATGATTTCCATTCCAAGGGTTTAATAGTTGTATGATTTTTAGTCCAGGGTTTAAGAGCTGTATGATTTCTAGACCAGGGTTTAAGAGCTGTATGATTTCTAGTCCAGGGTTTAAGAGCTTTATGATTTCTAGGCCAGGGTAACAGTTGTCTTATTTCTAGTCCAGGGTTTAAGAGCTGTATGATTTCTAGTCCAGGGTTTAAGAGCTGTATGATTTCTAGTCCAGGGTTTAAAAGCAGTATGGTTTCTAGTCAAGAGTTTAATAGTTGTCTTATTTCTTGGCCAGGGTTTAAGAGTTGTATGATTTCTAGTCCAGGGTTTAAGAGCTGTATGATTTCTAGTCCAGGGTTTAATATTTGTATGATTTCTAGTCCAGGGTTTAAGAGCTGTATGATTTCTAGACCAGGGTTTAAGAGCTGTACGATTTCCAGGCCAGGGTTTAATAGTTGTCTTGTTTCTAGTCCAGGGTTTAAGAGCTGTATGATTTCTAGGCCAGGGTTTAAGAGCTGTTTGATTTCTAGGCCAGGGTTTAATAGCTGTATGATTTCTAGTCCAGGGTTTAATAGTTGTATGATTTCTAGACCAGGGTTTAAGAGCTGTATGATTTCTAGACCAGGATTATGAAGCTGTATGATTTCTAGGCCAGGGTTTAATAGTTGTCTTATTTCTAGTCCAGGGTTTAAGAGCTGTATGATTTCTAGTCCAGGGTTTAAGAGCTGTATGATTTCTAGACCAGGGTTTAAGAGCTGTATAATTTCTAGTCCAGGGTTTAAGAGCTATATGGTTTCTAGTCAAGAGTTTAATAGTTGTCTTATTTCTTGGCCAGGGTTTAAGAGTTGTATGATTTCTAGTCCAGGGTTTAAGAGCTGTATGATTTCTAGTCCAGGGTTTAAAAGTTGTCTGATTTCTAGTCCAGGGTTTAAGACCTGTATGATTTCTAGGCCAGGGTTTAAGAGCTGTATGATTTCTAGGCTAGGGTTTAATAGTTGTATGATTTCTAGTCCAGGGTTTAAGAGCTGTATGATTTCTAGTCCAGGATTTAAGAGGTGTATGATTTCTAGACCAGGGTTTAAGAGCTTTATGATTTCTAGTCCAGGGTAATAGTTGTCCTATTTCTAGTCCAGGGTTTAAGAGCTGTATGATTTCTAGTCCAGGGTTTAAGAGCTGTAAGATTTCTAGTCCAGGGTTTAATAGTTGTATGATTTCTAGGCCAGGGTTTAAGAGCTGTATGATTTCTAGTCCAGGATTTAAGAGCTGTATGATTTCTAGACCAGGGTTTAAGAGCTGTATGATTTCTAGTCCAGGGTAACTGTTGTCTTATTTCTAGTCCAGGGTTTAAGAGCTGTATGATTTCCAGGCTAGGGTTTAATTATTGTCTTATTTCTAGTCCAGGGTTTAAGAGCTGTATGATTTCCAGGCCAGGATTTAATAGTTGTCTTATTTCTAGTCCAGGGTTTAAGACCTGTATGATTTCTAGTGCAGGGTTTAAGAGCTGTATGATTTCCAGGCCAGGGTTTAAGAGCTGTATGGTTTCTAGTCAAGAGTTTAATAGTTGTCTTATTTCTTGGCCAGGGTTTAAGAGTTGTATGATATCTAGTCCAGGGTTTAAGAGCTGTATGATTTCTTGTCCAGGGTTTAATATTTGTATGATTTCTAGTCCAGGGTTGAAGAGCTGTATGATTTCTAGACCAGGGTTTAAGAGCTGTATGATTTCTAGGCCAGGGTTTAATAGTTGTCTTGTTTCTAGTCCAGGGTTTAAGAGCTGTATGATTTCTAGGCCAGGGTTTAAGAGCTGTGTGATTACTAGGCCAGGGTTTAATAGCTGTATGATTTCTAGTCCAGCATTTAATAGTTGTATGATTTCTAGGCCAGGGTTTAAGAGCTGTATGATTTCTAGACCAGGATTATGAAGCTGTATGATTTCTAGGCCAGGGTTTAATAGTTGTCTTATTTCTAGTCCAGGGTTTAAGAGCTGTATGATTTCTAGTCCACGGTTTAAGAGCTGTATGATTTCTAGACCAGGGTTTAAGAGCTGTATAATTTCTAGTCCACGGTTTAAGAGCTGTATGATTTCTAGTCCAGGGTTGAAGAGCTATATGGTTTCTAGTCCAGAGTTTAATAGTTGTCTTATTTCTTGGCCAAGGTTTAAGAGTTGTATGATTTCTAGTCCAGGGTTTAAGAGCTGTATGATTTCTAGTCCAGGGTTTAAAAGTTGTCTGATTTCTAGTCCAGGGTTTAAGAGCTGTATTATTTCTAGACCAGGATTATGAAGCTGTATGATTTCTAGACAGGGTTTAAGAGCTGTATGATTTCCTGGCTAGGGTTTAAGAGCTCTATGATTTCTAGTCCAGGGTTTAAGAGCTGTATGATTTCTAGTCCAGGGTTTAAGAGCTGTATGATTTCTAGTCCAGGGTTTAATAGTTGTATGATTTCTAGTACAGGGTTTAATAGTTGTATGATTTCTAGTCCAGGGTTTAAGAGCTGTATGATTTCTAGTCCAGGGTTTAAGAGCTGTATGATTTCTAGACCAGGATTATGAAGCTGTATGATTTCTAGACAGGGTTTAAGAGCTGTATGATTTCTAGTCCAGGGTTTAAGAGCTGTATGATTTCTAGACCAGGGTTTAAGAGCTTTATGAATTCTAGTCCAGGGTAATAGTTGTCTTATTTCTAGTCCAGGGTTTAAGAGCTGTATGATTTCTAGTCCAGGGTTTAAGAGCTCTATGATTTCTAGGCCAGTGTTTAAGAGCTGTATGGTTTCTAGTCAAGAGTTTAATAGTTGTCTTATTTCTTGGCCAGGGTTTAAGAGCTGTATGATTTCTAGTCCAGGGTTTAAGAGCTGTATGATTTCTAGTCCAGGCTTTAATATTTGCTCTATTTCTAGTCCAGGGTTTAAGAGCTGTATGATTTCTAGTCCAGGATTTAAGAGCTGTATGATTTCTAGACCAGGGTTTAAGAGCTTTATGATTTTTAATCCAGGGTAATAGTTGTCTTATTTCTAGTCCAGGGTTTAAGAGCTGTATGATTTCTAGTCCAGGGTTTAAGAGCTGTATGATTTCTAGTCCAGGGTTTAATAGTTGTATGATTTCTAGGCCAGGGTTTAAGAGCTGTATGATTTCTAGTCCAGGATTTAAGAGCTGTATGATTTCTAGACCAGGGTTTAAGAGCTGTATGATTTCTAGTCCAGGGTAACTGTTGTCTTATTTCTAGTCCAGGGTTTAAGAGCTGTATGATTTCCAGGGTAGGGTTTAATAATTGTCTTATTTCTAGTCCAGGGTTTAAGAGCTGTATGATTTCCAGGCCAGGATTTAATAGTTGTCTTATTTCTAGTCCAGGGGTTAAGACCTGTATGATTTCTAGTCCAGGGTTTAAGAGCTGTATGATTTCCAGGCCAGGGTTTAATAGTTGTCTTATTTCTAGTCCATGGTTTAAGAGCTGTATGACTTCTAGTCCAGGGTTTAAGACCTATATGATTTCCAGACCAGGGTTTAATAGTTGTCTTATTTGTAGTCCAGGATTTAAGAGCTGTATGATTTCTAGTCCAGGGTTTAAGAGCTGTATGATTTCTAGGCCAGGGTTTAAGGGCTGTATGATTTCTAGGCCAGGGTTTAAGGGCTGTATGATTTCTAGGCCAGGGTTTAAGAGCTGTATGGTTTCTAGGCCAGGATTTAATAGTTGTCTTATTTCTAGTCCAGGGTTTAAGAGCTGTGTTTAAGAACTGTATGATTTCTAGACCAGAGTTTAATAGTTGTCTTATTTCTTTCCCAGGGTTTAAGAGCTGTATGATTTCTAGTCCAGGGTTTAAGAGCTATATGAATTTCAGACCAGGGTTTAAAAGTTGTCTTATTTTTAGTCCAGGGTTTAAGAGCTGTATGATTTCTAGTCCAGGGTTTAAGAGCTGTATGATTTCTAGCCCAGGGTTTAAGAGCTGTATGATTTCTTGCCCAGGGTTTAAGAGCTGTATGATTTCTAGTCCAGGGTTTAAGAGCTGTATGATTTTTAACCCAGGGTTTAAGAGCTGTATGATTTCTAGTCCAGGATTTAAGAGCTGTATGATTTCTAGTCCAGGGTTTAATAGTTGTCTTATTTCTAGGCCAGGGTTTAAGAGCTGTGTGATTACTTGGTCTGGATTTAAGAGTTGTATGATTTCTAGTCCAGGGTTTAAGAGCTGTATGATTTAATGACCAGGGTTTAAGAGCTTTATGATTTCTTGGTCGTGGTTTAAGAGCCATAAGATTTCTAGGCCAGGGTTTAAGCTGTAAGATTTCATGGCAAGGGTTTATATCTGTATGATATTTTGGCCAGGGTTTAAAAGTTGTCTGATTTCTAGGCCAGGGTTTAAGAGCTCTATGATTTCTAGGCCAGGGTTTAATAGTTGTCTGATTTCTAGGCCAGGGTTTAATAGTTGTCTGATTTCTAGGCCAGGGTTTAAGAGCAGCATGGTTTCAGTTCAGGGTTTAAGAGCCATATGATTTCTAGGCCAGGGTTTAAGAGCTTTATGATTTCTAGGCAAGGGTTTAAGAGATATTTGATTTCTTGACTTGGATTTAAGAGTTGTCTGATTTCTAGTCCAGGGATTGAGAGCTTTATGATTTCTTGGCAAGGGTTTAAGAGCTGCTTGAGACAGGTCTGATTGTAAATGACCTTTATTTAGGATTGGTAATTCATTTCTCCAGCCATATCAAACATTATATGTGTATAACATATAGTGTAACATGATTCAGTTTTATATGATTCATTTTTTAGCATGTCACTAGCATTTGCTGTGTATTTTCAGTCTGTGGCCATGGTTACAATCCAATACTTTTTATGAATTCTGATATTTTGTCATGTTGCCAATAATGGTGTATTTTTAATCTGTAACTGAAGTTGCAGTTTGATAGTGTTTCTGTCAGGCTGATTAGATGAAATCAGCCTGATGTTATCACATGTTTTATAAAACTTTAGGACATATTGGTGAAAATAGGGCCTGGTGTCTCTTAAAGATGATTCTCCTTTTTCTTTTCATTCCTTCATTAATTTGTATTACTGAGGACTTGAACTGATGTAATATTGTAAATTCTCATCCGCCTTTGCTTGGGACAAATACACCAAACATATCAGTCATATATTCTGCATTGTATAGAGCTGGACAGTTAATGGATTGCTATATGTTGTGTTCAGAAAGAATACACGTGTGTGTGTGTGTGTGTGTGTGTGTGTGTGTGTGTGTGTGTGTGTGTGTGTGTGTGTGTGTGTGTGTGTGTGTGTGTGTGTGTGTGTGTGTGAACCACCATACTTGAATAATTCTAAACAACTTAAAAGAAAACAGCATGAACATTTGTCTTGTATTTTGTTTATTCTACCTCACCCTCCTACAAACCGTGACTGATATTTTGTTTATTCTGCCTCACCCCACCCCCCTGCAAACCTTGACTGGTATTTTGTTTATTCACTCTCATCTCCATGACAAAGATACACATATTGATAAAAATATCTATCATTCTTGCAATACAGCTGTTCCTTATCTACAGTACATTCTTTGTGTGTGTGTGTGTGCATTTCTGGATGCTTGCGTGTATGTGTGTGTACATATATCCATATGTAAGAGAATATGTGAGATGTGAAAATGAATGCATTTGCTGGACACAACCAACAAATGAGTTCAAATGAGCATTTGCTTACTTGATATGTTAGACACTGGACTAAGGTACCCCTAACTGCCCCATGCAATTGTTTGGTCATTACATTTTTCTTATTGTTTAAACATTCTCCAGCCACAAAGTACAAAAGCAAAAGTGGTATATGAAAGCTTGTCTCCTGGGGTAATCAAAACCCTATAACTGCACAATTGCCCCAGGGTATGTACTCTGTATAGAGGTTATAATCAATCCCTCACACCATATTTTTAGCTATAGGCTTTTTAAGCACAGATCAGATATTTAGAACATCTGTCTCCTATGCTTTAGTACTAGCAACAACAGCTAACCTTTATTATCATCTTTTAACACTAGCTTGGGGCAACTACCTTATCAAATAAAACTTGACTGAAATGACCATCAGTGAAGTGTTAGGTATTTTCAGTTTAGCATGTTTTCACATTATTAATTAGTAGTCAGTTTTTACATACAGTAGAGTGACTTAAAATATTGTTTGGTGAGTTTGGTAGTATTCTGAAAGAAGAATTTGGTTTGGGTGGTGTTAAATGCTGGTTGTAATATTGAAACTAATCACTGCTGTTGAAACTAGTAACTGCTGCAAGGTGCTATACTTGTTATTCCATAGCAGAAGTCAATGCTGTACTTGTTATTCCATAGCAGAAGTCAATGCTATTCATGTTTTTGGAACAATTTCTGGTGTCATTAACCATTAGATTATTTTGAAAGTGTTGTATAAAATTACACTTGTAAATGCACAAACCAATGAGCAAAGAGAGGTCAAGAAAATGTTATCAAAATATGAATATATTGTTTCAAAACATTGATTTGAAACAAAATTATATTGAGGTAAGAGAGGTCCAATTGCTGTTGTTCTCCAACAAGGCATATATATGCGCCCTACATAAACCAGCTGAGTTGAAACTAGAGTACATCCCCCCCAATGCATATTTTGTCTGCATTAATATATTGTAACAATATGTTTCTGCAATCAGGACTTGTTAATTACTTTTGCACAATATTTCAATATTGTATGCAGAATTGTTTTTGAATCTTTTATTACCTCATGTAAGATTTTGCATTTATCTGTTTTCTGCCTTTTAAACATCATATCAGTTAGGTAATCAAAGTAAATAATAATACACCACTCCCTCGATAACTCATGCCCTGATAACTCGCAAACCCACTTATAACACGGGGGCAGGATTGGATCCCATTTTTTAAACCAGGAAATACCCCAAAATTTGATCCTTATTTTGTTGAACTTGAAAATCACGATCAAAATTGGTAACTGAAACTTTGATATTTTGCTTGTTTTATTGTTGAAAAACGGTAGATAGGACCTGGAAATTTTAATCAACATTATGAAAGTATCAACTTTTAATAAGAGGTGTATTTTTGTTACGTTTTCTTTCCAAACGACATTGTTAGTACACCGTCGATGACGATATTCAACGAAATTTCCATCAATGAAAATCAGTGGCGTCACTAAGGGGGCGCAGACTGCACCGGGTGACACCATCAGAGGGGGTGACACCAAAATGACTGTCTAGAAAATTTTTGAATTTTTGTGCAGGAAGGAGGTCTATGAGGGTGACACCATGAGTTACCGCACATGACTGTCTATAAAATTTTTGAATTTTTGTGCAGGAAGGAGGTCCATGGGGGTGACACCATGAGTTACCGCACTGGGTGACACCAACCCTCGTGATGCCACTGATGAAATGTCACTTACATCTAGTGGAGGCAGTGTTTTAATAAATAAAGACCAATTAAATAAGTTTGTATCAAGTAAAATTAGTGTTTTAGTTCTATCATTTAGATCGGTTCAGTGTAATCATCATAAATGCAATGTGTCCTCTTGTAATTAAACGTAAAATGTGTCTATCTACCGTAACAGCTATGTCCACGAGCATTCTTGGAGTACCTAATTTAGTACCTTCCATGTTTTGATATCTGACTTGTACTTGTTCTATTGTTGCGCTGATTTAAAAACTTACATCCTTTATATTATCATTTTTATTGCATCTTTTGTATGAAATACAAGATGTGGAATAAAATAAATGTTAAAAGGCATGCAAGTCCTACATGTGTAAGATCTCAAGTGGCCCTGATCACATGTCTGGTGAGCTCATTTCAATTGATCAATCAAACACTGTTATAAGTATTATTGTGTACGTAATATAATTTAACTACCTTAAATGAACCTACTCAGTCATAAACGTGATCAAACAGAACAAGGCAACCAAGTGAAATGACTATGTAAAATAAGAGCTTTGTTTCACAGAAACAGATCATTGTGGAGAAATGAATTTCATAGAATTCTGAATTGGCTCTTAGAGGTGAAAAACATTTAATTATTGCTTGCAATGAAATGATGGCATCAATATTTTACGAAATGAACAAAAATTGAGTATCGACATAGACGATTGTTAAACATATAAATGTCTCCAGTCTTTGATAACAGGAATCTTGTTTATGCATTGTATCAACAGTTAGTCTGGTTCCGTGCTTCCTACTCCCGCAAAGAACCAGACTAATGAACAACAACAAAAAGCAGTGATGCAATTCACAAAAGTTTTCGCGTACATATGAAGGTTGTTGAAATTAATTGGAAAAATGTCATCGATTGTTTAGATGTTGGATATCTTAAAAATAAATGTAACTTATACAGAAGAATGAACAACTTTGTTAGAAAATGCGCTTTATTGACAGTTATTCTGAGCGCGATTATGAAACGAGTATTCAGTCATTAACACACACACCCACCCCACCCCCGCAGTAGAGGAGATGGCATAGCTTTTGGGAGATCCCTCGGTAACTAGCCTTCGCTTATAGTGTGGTCTATGTTTTTTGACCCCGTTGTGCGCAAGTTAACAAGGGAGAAGTGTAAAGGGAGGCCATAACATAAGCATACACTTGTTGCTTAAGTTCTCTATCTTTTAATGTAACATTTTATGTCCTTTCTGTGATGTTGCTTGGAAGTAAATACTATGTAAATCAAAACTTAGACTGGTCCCTTGACATTATTCTCGGTCTGAAGTGGTGGCTGAAGTGGTAGCTTCAGCTAGGCTGGAGACCAGGCCACACTGTTCCTCTGTAATAGATTTATGAGCATTTCTGAAATATTGCTATGTTTTGATTTGCAAAATAACTGAACTTTTGGAGCCTATAATGGAAACCTGATTAGCCTAGAGAAGGGAATTGCTTTTGGAAAAAATGGCCAGTCATTGTTTGGTGTAAAAAATTCCTTAGAATGTGAATGTGCTGTACTTCAGTGAATCTCCATAATGTAATATGGTGTCAGTTGAACATTGTATGCACATGAAATAACATTAATACAGTGAGTCTCCATGATGTTGCATGGTGTTATATATCATTATTTTATTTAACTCTTGGTACAAGATTGCATCTATATTTTGTGTTGTATTTATTCACAACTATAATTTAAATTGCTTTGATCATCTGTAGTTAAAATATTATATTTTTGTACATGGGTATAAATTCTGTTTTAAGATATTGAGAGTATAGATTGCATAGGATCTATAAATAGATTGCATAGGCTCTACAAATAGGCTTCATATGATCTATAAACAGGCTGCATAAATAGTTGTTGATGTAGTGTTTGTGACCATTCATAATAATATTAATAATAAGACATGTTTACAAGTTTTGGGTTGTTAGGTGGATTAAGTTATTTCCCATTGGATGAGTAAGGTCACTTGAGTAGGTGTTGGAAATGCTGAGTACTAAGATCTGTCAGTTGTGTAGGTTATTGCAACATAAAGTCATAACAGACTCTTGAAGGTGTATATAAGGAGGGAACTGAGCAATCAGATTCATTCCAATTTTGGATTCTTGTTTCATATGTTAAAATCTGTATGCAGATGTGTCTGATGTTGTATTTAGATAATTTGAGAGGAGTCATTCGTTAGGATTATTGTTTGGAATTGTGAATTATTCAGAGGAATGCTGGACAGTGCTGTGATTTGTACATTCATTCAGAGGAATGCTGGACAGTGCTGTGATTTGTACATTCATTCAGAGGAATGCTGGACAGTGCTGTGATTTGTACATTCATTCAGAGCATTCATTTCTTTGAGACTTGAATAGAACTTTTAGGATTATTTTGGATTCAATTCATAATACTGTAAGTTCCTCTTTCATTTTCATTTTCAAACTGATAATTAAATTATTTGTTAAGTTTTACAAAAGCTTGTTGGATTTGCTTCTTTCTGTTACTTTGTTTATGGTATGACCATAGTCTTAACATAAGATGTCAGTCAGTTTTACATTGTACTCACATGAAATCACAGTACAGATCTCCATGATGTTGCCTGGTGTCAGTCAGTTGTACATAGTATGCACATGAAATCACACAAGTCAACTGTTCTTCTTGGGCTTTGTCCCTTCTATTGATTTTCCATCTATTTTATGAACAAAGTTTGAGTCGGGTGTGAAATTTTTATGTGATATCTAAAAACAAGCATATGATACATGTCTAAACTCAGTTAACTCTCAACTGCTGTTTTAAATGTAAGTTTAGGTATTATTGCTTTGTATATGAAAGAATGCAGACTGTTTTATGCAGAATTGCTGCAGTTTTCTTGTTATACATACATTTTTTGAGAGAAAACTACCAAATCTTTGAGCAACAGCACATCTGGAACCGAAAACTTTCCACTACAGTTAACATTGAAAGATATGAGTGTTTTCTTATTTGTTATATTCTTTTATCCTTCAGTTCAGTGTGTTTATAAAATATCACAAATATTTGGCTGACACTTAATTTTTTGGAAAAAAATCATGGCAAGAGCTAAGCGATATCATGGAGACTTGTATTTTGCTACCTTGGATATACTGTACTCTCTTTGTATGACACATTTCATAGGAACCATAAAAGTCTCACATTATTGGGTGGGAGATTTATACTAAGGGATGTTCCAAAAAAGCTTGTCTTCTCAGCGCAAGGAAACACAAAATGATTTGAAACTTTATAATTGGTCAAAATCGCCAGAAATTAAAATATAGTGGAATAAATTAAGTAGCAGTAATAAAAAAAATTAGTAATTGAATGATATCCATGACTCATTCAAACAGGTGAAGCAGAATACCAAGGGGCATTATAATGAGGGACCAATGTACTGTCTTTGGCCTTTCAGTTGTGATATGAATTATGTCCTTATCTGGCAGCAGAATACCAAGGGGCATTATGATGAGGGACCAATGTACTGTCTTTTTCCTTTCAGTTGTGATATGAATTATGTCCTTATCTGGCAGCAGAATACCAAGGGGCATTATAATGAGGGACCAATGTACTGTCTTTTTCCTTTCAGTTGTGATATGAATTGTGTCCTTATTTGGTATCAGAATACCAAGGGGCATTATAATGAGGGACCAATTTATCAGTCGTTTTCCTTTCAGTTGTGATCTGAATTATGTCCTTATCTGGCTGCGAATTACTGGTGCCTATCTCCATCAAATGCAGACAACTACTAAAGAGAAATATGTTAGAATGTTTGTTATATAATTCCTTCTATTGTTATAGGACATGGAATCAAGTTAAGGAAGAGTTAGGGAAGCTGCCAATTAAGTAATACAGAGGTACGAAAATAAAGGTCAGGGTCACAGGATTATCGGCATAGATCACTCGCAGGACTGTTTGTATTTATTTTGTTGATCTGTATGATGAATAGACAATTTTGCTCTGTTTCAGAGAAAAAGTCTCAGTCGGTATTCTACATAGAAGACTCAGATACTCTAGTAAAGAAGACGGCTCTGTCTGAGGTCACAATGACGCAGGACAAAAAAGGCAAGAAAACCCAGCCAGAGGGAACTTTTGAATATACAGTAAGGAAGATTGGTCTTTGTAAGGCTTTTATGATGTTTTTGTAACTATTTTGATGGTCATCTGCTGAGCTTTAGCCTAGCTTGATAGAGGGTATGTAAAAGGGGGATAATTTGCCATGATAGAGTTAACAGTTTTGAGAAGAAAAACATAGTCTTGGTTTTGAAAAAGAGTGTAGAGATGTGAGATAGTGGAGGGGTGGGACTGTACACATCTAGAATAATTGTATTTTGAAATGTGATCAAATATTTAGGTAATTTTACATGTGACTATATTATAAAATATAAGGATTTGAAGTTGTGACTTACAAATTCTCTTGTGGCCTGGTTGAACTATTTTTGAGTACAGATTTTGAGTTTAAATAGATAAATTCTTGAATCAAATGAGAGAATTCAGTTTGAATTTACTTATGAATAATTTGTATTAGAAGATCATCACTTCGTTGGAGCTATAAAACTGGTCTATGTGTACCAAAGTTTCATTACCAGAGATGGCTATATGAATAAGAGGGGAGGTGATCGAGTGGTCTAAGGCACTCGCCTTTATGGATCACTCACATAGATCTCATCTTTGTCATGAACATGGGTTCAAATCTTAGCTCAGCCAGGGTGGGTTGAGAAGGATAGCCAGTAGCTTCCCTTGGGTTGGTGGTGGTTTTTCCCATGTTCTTCTGCCACAAAAATATGAATTGATGTTGCTTTTCATCTAATAGTAAAGATGACACAGTAACTAGCATTTCTGCAAGAAGTTCATAGACTGTAAATATTGTAAAATAAACAGTAATCAGTAAACTAAAAGAGAAATTCTACACAAAATAGAAGTGATTATGATATAGAGCGCAAAAAAATCAATGTACATGTTTGTAGTAATAATAACAGTTATGTCTCCTTGAGTGTCCACATTAGTCATTGCAATCATGCTGATGGTAACAGTTACAAATTTATGAATTTCAGGAAAGGGTCATATCAATATTCATTGCATTAGTGGGAAAGCCTGTAAAGTTAAACTCATTAACTTCTCCGGATAATGGGGGCCCCAAGTGGATGAGTGGTCTAAAGTGCTCACTGTTACGGATCATTGCCATCTCACCTCTGTCTGCGTGGGTTCGAGTCTCAGGTTCAGCCAATGTGGGTATGTGAGAAAGCTTACCAGTAGCTTCTCGTGGGTTGGTGGTTCTCTCCGGTGTTTTCCCAGGGTTCTTCCTCCACCATTAATACTGGCTGCCATGTATAACCCTATCTTGTGCTGAAAAAATGGCGTTAAACCCTACAACAACAACAACTCCAGATAACAAAATATACATTTGTATGGCATGCTCAAGATAACAATATATATTTGTTTGGCATCTTCCAAATAACAATATGCATTTATATGGCATCTCATAGCCATGGTACCTCATGGCTGAGCATTGGCCTCATAATACAAAAGTTCACGGGTTTGTTACTTCCCAGGCCAACCTGGTTCAGCTGCCTTGGTGTGTTCTTGGGAAAGACACTTAGGTTTCATTTCCTTAGCATGACATAACCAAATAAAGTGGTGGTATTGCAAGCAATCAACCAATCTGCCAGCCAATTTGGTATCCAAGAAAGAAGGTTGATAAGTTGGACTGATCATTTTGTCCTTGAGGTTTAAGACAAACTAATAGCAAAACTAATACCACCTATGTGTTGTTTTTCATTGAGACAACAACATGGCATTTATATAAATAGTTGTGTATGTGCATATGTCTGTGTTTATGAACATGTTCTTTAATTAATATCTTGTATGTAATTGCAGAATAGAGGGCCTCAAAATAGATCAGTTCTTATTTGCAACTAACTGAGTCACCCTCTAAATATGTCATTATTATTATTATTATTATTATTATTACAATTGATGCCTTGTGTCTTGTTGCCAGTTAACTTTGTTGTTTAAATCAGTCTCAAGAATGTTTCTTACATGTGCTTTATATAGCACTACCATACTGGAAGAGAAAATGAAATTCCTCAGTGAAAAGCTCCCAACATACATAAAGGAGGCTAACTCTTCAAGCACATAATAGGGACATTGTTTATGTCTTGGCCCGATATAATGAGCATTAACCTCCAAAGATGTACCCAGATAATAGTTGTAAGTGCATAGTACATGTGTTACATGGTTGAATAGCAGTAATTAGGGTATCAAATAATTTGTTTGATGTTTTAAACTGTTCTTTATTTTCAGACTCAGGACCATGACACACTAGAGAGTATTGCAGCTCACTTTGACATCACACCATCAGAACTGAAAAAGATAAACAAACTGTCTTCTCGTTTCATTTATCCTGGTCAGGTAACAAGTGATTACAGTGTTGGTGACCCCACTACAATAGCAAAAGGGGCATATCACTTCACTGTTGTCCATCCATCCATCCATCATTTTCATAAGATAGGAAAAAATTCTGTTTGTCTTTTGAGTGATTTACAAACATAATCATGGTCATGAGTAAATCACCAGTCTGATTTTTCAGGTGTTACGTATATGTAATTAAATTGCTTGTGTGTTAGTTTTGAAATTATTTTTATTTTATTTTTGTTTCATTACATTTTATTGTAATGATTATTGAAAGGATTCAAAATTCTTTTTCAGTAATTCGATATTTTCTTTTAGCAAATGTTGTTTATTTAAGACGTAAAAGTGTTACATGAGAATTATTTTTAGTAAACCTAGTTCATCTTGGGCTGGCAAGAACGTAAACAGGCAGTTAAAATGATTGGTCAGTATCAGGGCCATACTTTCCTTGCGTGATCACCATGTGTAAACAACGCTATTTAATTATTGGTTTTTAAGTGGGGCTACACTGGCGTAGGTGATGGATTTCTTGTAGTAAGAGACCACATGACCCATCTCGCGAGACTTGAAATGATGTTTTGGGGTTTAAATATGCATTCTTAATATTCTTCTGGCAGAGTCGTTTTAACATCTTGAAGGAACAAGGTGTTTCTTTTTATTTGTTGCCAGATTGTTTGTTTTTCATCTGATTTTTGGATTTAATAATTTATTCTCCTGGAAACTCAACAAGTTGACTTTCTTATAAAAAGTTCTGAAAGATATTCATGGAAATTTATTCTGGAATTATTCGGAAACAAAAACTGGGATTCAATTGAGGAATTGTTGATATTCGTGCATTGGACCACATCTGACGTCATCGCCTTCCATATTTGTGTGTCATCGAGATTCGAACTTGGATTCTAATAGAACTATTTAGTGATAGGACTTGTGTTTTCATTCTTAGGATCAAATTTTGGATTATATTCACAAGCTGTAAGTCCTATTTACCAATTTTTATATTGTTTTCTAGGGAAATAAATTATTTTGTTAAAATATACAAAGCTTGTTGGCTTTCACTCTTTTCTTTGTTACTGAGTACGAGCCCTTGTCACGTAACAAAGAAAATTGGGTCGCTCGTCCTTGGGATATAAGAATTTTGGTTAAATATTTCAGAAAATTGTTTTCTGAAATTTAAATTCCCCTAGTCTTTAGATCTCAAGTACTATTTTACATTTTTATTTGAAATCTTAAGTGAAAACAACAGGCTTTTATTCACAATGTCATCAAAAGTGGAAATTTTTCTTTCTAATCCAACTCAGGAGCAGTTGGATAGGCTGAAAAAAGATGAGTTGCTTGAACTTGCCAGAAAGTATGATCTTTCTGAAGCAAAATCTTCCTTAACGAAACAAGAAATTAAAAATATTTTGATCCAATATTTGGTGGGGAAAAATATTTTTGATAAAAGTGTTTTGGCATCAGTCACTAAGTCTATGACAGACACTGACATTAAAGTAATAGAATTAAAAATGAAATTCAAAATGAAAGTAGAGTTAAGGAAGCTCGAGCTTCAGAAAGAGAAAGAACAATTGCAAGTGCAATTAGAAGAGAAGCAATTGCAGTTGCAATTTGAGAAAGAGGAGAAAGAGAGACAATTACAATTTGGGAAAGAGGAGAGGGAGAAAGAGAGACAATTACAATTTGAGAAAGAAGAGAGAGAGAGAGACAGGAGAGGGAGAAAGATAAACAGTTACAATTACAAAGAGAGAAGGATGAAAGGGAATTTCAACTTAGAATGAAAGAATTTGAGCTGGCAAGTGGCAAGCACGATTCCACTTCACATACAGATTCAAGTTTTGACATTACAAAAAATATCAGGTTAGTTCCCTCTTTTAGTGAAAAGGAAGTAGACAAATATTTTATCTATTTTGAAAAAATTGCTGAAAATTTGAAATGGCCAAGGGAGCATTGGACTCAATTAATGCAATGTGTACTTTTTGGCAAAGCCCGAAATATCTATGCATCCCTATCAGTACAACAGAGTTCGGATTATGATTTGGTTAAGGAGTGCATCTTAAGGGGTTATGCATTAGTCCCTGAGGCTTATGGGCAAAAATTCAGGAACTATAAAAAGGAAACTGGACAGACTTATGTCGAATTTGCTAGAGAAAAAGAACAGTTATTTAAGAGATGGTGCTTAGCCAAGAAAGTTGAACATGATTATGAAAGTCTTGAACAACTTGTGTTACTTGAAGAGTTCAAAACCTGTGTTCCTAATGATATTAAGAATCATCTTGAAGAGCATAAGATTGAAACCTTGGAAAATGCTGCTCTTGCTGCCGATGAGTACTCCTTAACTCATAAAGTTCCTGTTGTAGGCAAATCATTCACTCAGTAGTCTACTGGTAGAAAGGTATTTCAGCCTAATACGACTCCTCCTAAAATTCAATCTGGCACAACTTCTAAAAATCAAGCGTCTGATAAACTTGATTCAAAATCCTTGTCTCTGCCTACGTGTACCTATTGCAAGAAAAAAGGACACGTCATTTCTGATTGCTTCAAGTTGAAATATAGGCATCAGAATCAAGATAGACCTATCCGAAATGCTCTTATTTCTAAGAGGTCAAGGTCATGGCCATGTATTGAAAACAATACATTTGTTGGGTCTAATAAACCCCAGTCTGATTTTATTATGGAGAATTATGAACCGTTCATGTCGAAGGGTTCTGTATCACTCTTGGGTGATTCAGCCAATCCTATCCCTATTAAAATTTTAAGAAATACAGGAGCTTCTCAGAGTCTTTTAGTGTCAGGTATTTTGCCTTCTTCTGAGAAGTCTTGTTCTAATGAGAATGTTCTCATTCAGGGAGTAGAGTGCAGCTTTGTTAATGTTCCTCTCCATTCTGTAAATTTGTCATCAGACTTAGTTTCAGGACCTGTGACGGTGGGTATAGTGTTTAACTTACCCGTTGAGGGCATTCATTTGTTGCTAGCTGGAGACAAGGTTGTGGTTAATCCACTTGTAACTGACAAGCCTTCTTTGGATCAGAAACTTGATCCAATTGAAAAAGAATATCCTGAGCTATACCCAGCTTGTGCAGTTACCAGAGCTATGTCAAAGAAAGCTCTTGAGAATGATTTTGATAAGGAAAATATTCCTTTAGCTGACACATGTATTGGTCAGGCTTTTGATGAGGTCACTTTCACTTCTAATTTGGATCAATCGAAAGGTATTGATCATAGTGATCCTCTTTTAAATACTCATTCTCTTTTATCTAATCAAGGTGACAAACGACAATCACTTGTTGTTGAACAGGAAAAAGATCCTGAGATCTCCTGTTTGTTTCAGAGGGCCATTAGTGAAACTGAAGCAACTGAAGTACCTGTCTGTTATTTCATTAAAAATGGAATTCTTATGAGAAAATGGAGACCTCCCGAGGTACCTGCTAATGACGAGTGGTCAGTGAACTATCAGATTGTAGTTCCAGAATCTTACAGACAGGAAATACTTAGTTTGGCCGATGAAACTCCTCTGGCTGATCATTTAGGGATAAATAAAACTTATAACAAGATCTTGACTCACTTTTATTGGCCAAAAATCAAAAGTGATGTTTGTAAATTTTGTAGATCTTGTCATGCTTGTCAGATGGTAGGAAAACCCAATCAGAAGATACCTAAGGCTCATCTGCAACCAATTCCTGCTTTTGATGAACCATTAGCAGAATTATGGTGGATTGTGTTGGTCCCTTACCTAAGACCAAGTCAGGCAACCAATATTTGTTGACCATTATGTTTGCATCAACAAGATTCCCAGAGGCAATTCCTTTGAGGAATATTAAAACCAAAACTATAGTAAAAGCTTTAATAAAGTTTTTTTACTCAATTTGGCCTTCCCAAATCTGTCCAATCAGATCAAGGGTCAAATTTCATGTCTGGAATTTTCCAGCAAGCTATGCACGAATTAGGCATTAAACAATTTAAATCTTCTGCCTATCATCTTGAGAGCCAAGGGGCCTTAGAAAGATTTCATCAGACTTTAAAGAATATGATTCGATCATATTGCTTTGATACGAGTAAAGATTGGGATGAAGGCATTCATTTACTTTTGTTTGCTGTTAGGAAGTCCGTTCAAGAATCTTTAGGATTCAGTCCCTTTAAACTAGTTTTCAGACATACTGTGCGTGGACCTTTGAAGTTGTTGAAAGAGAAACTTCTTTCAAATGAAGATACTGAGCTTAATCTTCTTGACTATGTTTCTGATTTTAAGTACAAATTTTCAAAGGCTTGTGAGGTCCCAAGAGCAAATCTGCGCTCTACTCAGTCCAGAATGAGATTAAGATATGATAAAATCTCAAGGGATAGGAGTTTTCAGCCTGGTGGTAGAGTTCTAGCTCTCTTGCCCATTCCACATAATCCCCTTCAGGCCAAGTATTACGGTCCATACACGGTTGAAAAGAAAGTAAATGATTTAAATTACATCATAAATACTCCTGGTATGCGAAAATAAAAACAACTTTGCCACATTAACATGTTAAAGGAGTATATTGAAAGAGATAGCCCAGTAAATTATACAATTAATTTAGTTGTACCTGTCCCATCAACTGAGGATTTAAGTGAAGAAATTCAATTGGACACCATTGACCTTGGAGCAACAAATCTTCAGAATTTGGAAATTATGAAAGATCTAGACCAGAAACTTTTACATTTGCAACAACAAGAAGGAAATGAACTTAAACAGTTATTATTCGAATATGAGCACTTGTTTCCGGATATTCCTACGAGGACAAACAAAATTTTTCATGACATTGAAATTGTAGATACAAAACCTGTGAAACAACACCCATACAGGATGAACCCTCTCAAACAGGAATACTTGAAAAAGGAAATTCAGTATTTGCTGGAGAACGATTTCATAGAGCCCAGTAAAAGTGACTGGAGTTCACCATGTATACTTGTTCCAAAACCAGATAAAACTTTCTGTATGTGCACTGATTATAGGAAGGTGAACAGTGTGACAAAAACAGATTCATTTCCGTTACCAAGGATCGATGATTGCATTGATAAAATTGGAAATGCCAAGTACGTCACCAAATTTGACCTTCTGAAAGGATTTTGGCAAATTCCACTTACGGAGAGAGCGAAAGAAATTTTGGCGTTTGTGACTCCAGATGGACTCTATCAATATAAAGTAATGCCGTTTGGGATGAAGGGTTCTCCAAGTACGTTTCAACGCTTGATGAATATGATTACTTCCAGTCTAGATAATTTTGATGCTTATATTAATGATGTCGTCATCTACAACAACACCTGGAAAGGACATCTAGCCACGATTCGGAAATTCTTTGAAAGACTCACTAATGCTAATTTGACAATCAATTTATCTAAAAGTGAGTTCTGCTGTGCTTGTGTAACTTTTCTAGGACATATTGTGGGACATGGTCAAGTTAAACCTATTGATGCTAAGGTGAAGGCTATCTCTGATTTTCCTGTGCCTGTCAGTAAAAAGCAATTAATGCGATTTTTGGGTATGGCCGGATACTATAGAAAGTTTTGTTCCAATTTTTCCAATATTGCTGAACCTCTGACAAATTTGTTAAGTAAGAGAAATAAGTTTCTCTGGACCGAAAAATGTCAGGAAGCTTTCAGTAGGTTAAAAGCCATACTCAAAAGTGCGCCGGTTCTAACAGCTCCAAATTTCAATCAGTCTTTTAAATTGTCTGTGGATGCAAGTGATGTTGGGGTTGGAGCGGTATTGATTCAAGAAGACAGCAATGGTATTGATCACCCAGTGTGCTATTTCTCTAAGAAATTAAATAAGCACCAAAGAAATTACTCAACAATCGAGAAGGAATGGTTGGTTTTAATTTTGGCATTACAACATTTTGAGGTTTACATTAGCTCGGCTCCTTCTCCGGTTGTTGTGTATAGTGATCACAACCTCCTTACCTTCATTGACAAGATGAAAAATAAAAATCAAAGATTATTAAGGTGGAGTTTGTTTTTGAAAGAGTATAATCTCAACATCAGGCACATCAAAGGAAAAGACAATTTGATTGCAGATGCACTTTCCCGTGTATAGAAATATTATTTCATATACACTTTATATAATTTATAAGAATTTTCATGTAATTTTGTTTATCTCATGTATAATTTACATATGGTAAAAAAGAAAGCTTTATTATATAAATTTTTCTTTTTTCTTTATGGGGGGAAGTGTTACATATATGTAATTAAATTGCTTGTGTGTTAGTTTTGAAATTCTTTTTATTTTATTTTTGTTTCATTACATTTTATTGTAATGATTATTGAAAGGATTCAAAATTCTTTTTCAGTAATTCGATATTTTCTTTTAGCAAATTTTGTTTATTTAAGACGTAAAATTGTTACATGAAAATTATTTTCAGTTAACCTAGTTCGTCTTGGGCTGGCAAGAACATAAACAGGCAGTTAAAATGATTGGTCAGTATCAGGGCCATACTTTCCTTGCGTGATCACCATGTGTAAACAACGCTATTTAATTATTGGTTTTTAAGTGGGGCTACACTGGCGTAGGTGATGGATTTCTTGTAGTAAGAGACCACATGACCCATCTCGCGAGACTTGAAATGATGCTTTTGGGGTTTAAATACGCATTCTTAATATTCTTCTGGCAGAGTCGTTTTAACATCTTGAAGGAACAAGGTGTTATTTTTATTTGTTGCCAGATTGTTTGTTTTTCATCTGATTTTTGGATTTAATAATTTATTCTCCTGGAAACTCAACAAGTTGACTTTCTTATAAAAAGTTCTGAAAGATATTCATGGAAATTTATTCTGGAATTATTCGGAAACAAAAACTGGGATTCAATTGAGGAATTGTTGATATTCGTGCATTGGACCACATCTGATGTCATTACCTTCCATATTTGTGTGTCATCGAGATTCGAACTTGGATTCTAATAGAACTATTTAGTGATAGGACTTGTGTTTTCATTCTTAGGATCAAATTTTGGATTATATTCACAAGCTGTAAGTCCTATTTACCAATTTTTATATTGTTTCTAGGGAAATAAATTATTTTGTTAAAATATACGAAGCTTGTTGGCTTTCACTCTTTTCTTTGATACTGAATACGAGTCCTTGTCACGTAACACAGGCCATTACAGCAAATTTTCAAGTTTGTAAAATTTTTTTAAACCTTTTTGGCATTAACAAAAACTAAGGTTAAGTTCAATTTTGTAACAACCATGTGAGGTAGGCAGATGGAGTTTGGAATGCATAATGCATGTTTGTAAGCATAAATAGGTAGATTTTCATGCCATTATAGTTTTTCAAAATTGTCTACAGTTTAGAATGATGTTGGACATGAACATTTATTATTTGTATTGGGAACTAACACAAATTTAATTATCTCTGTACTTATAAAATAGCCTTATTGTCACTCACTAGGTGGCATTATTGGGAAATTTAACTTTATATACTTTAGATATAATTGTTAAGCTACAATGGAGTGAATCTCCATGGATTAATATTCTTTTGTACACTAGAGTGGAGTCAGTTTACATGGATAATGAAGGAAGTGGATTAATATTCTTTTGTACACAATAGTGGAGTGAATCGACTTGAA